>JAABOM020076521.1:0-79956 GCA_011800125.2 Solanum clarkiae | reverse complement strand
CCTATCATTAACTTTAGTCCGAGTCTCATCAATTAGTACTATGTCATCTGCAAAAAGCATACACCATGGTACCTCCTTCTAGATAGATCGCGTCAGCTCATCCATCACCAAGGGAAACAAGAAAGGGCTCAACACAGATCCTTAGTGGAGTCCCATCTCAACAAGAAAATACTCTGAGTCTCCTCCCACCATTCTTACCCTAGTTTTGGCTCCATCATACATGTCCTTGATCACCCTGATATATGCCTCTGGGACATCTTTCACCTCTAGACACCTCCATAAGACATCCCTTGGGACTTTGTCGTATACCTTCTTGAGATAAATGAACACCATATGAAGATCCTTCTTTCTTTCCCTTTATTTCTCTACTAACCTCTGAACAAGATGAATTGCTTCAGTAGTCGACCGCCCCGGCATGAATCCAAACTGGTTCTCCGAGATAAATACTACTCTACGCACCCTCATCTCCACTACTCTCTTCCAGACCTTCATAATGCGGCTTAACAACTAGATACCCTATAATTGTTACAGCTTTGAATATCTCCCTTATTCTTGTACAATGGAACCATTGTACTCCTCTATTCATTAGGCATCTTGGCAGTCTTCATAATAGCATTGAACAGTCTAGTCAACCACTCAATACTATCCTTGACCATGTTTTTCCAGAAGTCTACCGGAATCTCATCGGGACGATCGCCCTCCCCCTCTTCATCCTACTAATAGCCCATCTTACCTCCTCAACTCTGAACCACCTGCAATACCCAAAATCACTATGGTTTTCGGAGTGTGCCAACTCACCCAGCTCAATATCTCTATCTTCTTTTCATTTAAGAGTTTATGGAAGTAAGCTTGCCACCTTAATTTAATGGAAGTGTCATCCACCAACACCTCGCCCTCCTCATCCTTAATGCACTTCACTTGGTCCAAGTTGCGAGCTTTCCTTTCTCTTCTTTAGCAAGCCTATACAATCTCTTTTCCTTGCCTTTATCACTTAACTCTTCATAAAGGCACTCAAACTTTGCTAACTTAGCATTCGTCACCGCTATCTTTGCTTCTGACTTGGACGTCTTATAGATTACCTTAAGCTTTTGCTTGTCATCTTCATCCCTACACTCTAACCACTCCATATAAGTGACCTTCTTATCTTTCACTTTACCCTGGACTTCATCATTCTACCACCAATCGCCTTGATGTCCACCAAAGATCCCTCTCGAAACCCCTAGTACCTCGGTAGCTATCTTTCTTATGTAACCAGCAGTCGTGTCCCATATACTGTTCACATTACCTTCACTACTCCACGCCTCTAATTTTCTCAACTTTTCTTCCATCTCGTGAAAAGGGGAAGGAGTAAGGCCTCCCCATCTAATCCTAGGTTGGGCATATATAACCTTCTTCTTCTTTTCTCTCTTGATCCCCATATCCATCACTAAAAGCCTATGTTGAGTACAAACGTTCTCACTTGGAATAACCTTGCAATTCTTACATAATCTTCTATCGCCCTTTCGGAGAAGTAAGTAATCTATATGAGTCTTAACTACCATACTACGGAAGGTAATCAAGTGGTTTTCCCTCTTTGGGAGACACGAGTTAGCAATCACAAACTCAAAGGCTTGGCAAAATCCAAGAGAGACATCCCACTTCTATTCCTCTCCCCAAAACCAAAGCCTCTATGAACCCCTTCAAACCCGCTAGTAGTTGCCCCGATATGCTTATTAAAGTCACCCCCAATGAAAAATTTTTTCGTCTCTGGTATGCCTCGCACAACCTCATCCAGATCCTCCCAAAAGAGCCTTTTGACTTCCTCGTCTAGGCCTACTTAGGGCGCATAAGCACTAACTACATTCACCACATGTCTACCAACCACGAGTTTGATAAACATCATCCTATCATTAACCCTCCTAACCTAAACCACATACTCCCTTAGACCCTCGTCTACTAAGATACCCACACCATTTCTATCCCTAGAACCACCCGAGTACCACAGCTTAAACCCATCTACATCCTGAGCCTTGGTGCCTACCCATCTGGTCTCCTGGACATACGCTATATTAATATGTCTCCTCTTAAGACACTTCACTAGCTCTATGGATTTCCCTGTCAGTGATCCTATATTCTATGACCCAACCCTTAACTTGAATAACCCCGTGTCTCTTTCACCACCCCTACCCCTAACCCCTGGCCCCAATCGGTGACATGACCCTAATCCACCTTGATGTCCCAACGCCAGTAACTAAAAAACCTAAAAACTCTCTAAGTTACAAATCTAGAAAAATACAAGTAAAAGAGTAAGCAATCTAGCGAGTGTACAAGTAACAGTAAACAACTAGAAACTACCAACAGGAAGATACCCAAAAACAATATGCTATACAGCCCACAATCAATATGTAATCAGCAATATCCAGCAATATGTAACAACTACCCCGCACTATACTCACGATATATAACAAGCAACCCACAATAACAATGAGAACAGATAAGATATAAGTAGAAAGTACCAGGTAGTAAGGAAACAACAATCAGTAATTGGGGAAAGTACTAAAAATACAAATACCTAGCAATAATCAGAGCTAGGAATATAACAGTGATTCAAACGGAAATACAGATAAAGAGAATTGTAACAGTAATCAGCCTAGGAATCAGTAACAAAGACTATCCAGATCAAGAAGTATAGAGAAAAACAAAGAATTTCAAAAACAAAAAGTACAGAAAAATGGAGGAACAAATAAACCTGAACAGTCGAAAAGTCGAAGTTGGAGATTGCCATCGAAACGTCAAATTCTTGTCTCGCCAGAATTTGCTTCGGTGCTTGCCGGAGTAGATTAACGGAATGTCGACAAGGTGAGCTTTGTAGGAACCTTGAAGATGAAGTAGATCTAAACAAATGAGAAATTGGAGCAGAGCTGGAATAATGTCGCCAGAAATGGTGGCCGACGAGTAGGGCCCGTAGAATCTTCAAGATGAAGAATAGAATCTAATATGATATTCGCCAAAAATTCGATGTTAATAGTCAAATAAACCACAAAGCAGAAGAAACTTGACAGATCTCAATTGAGAGGTGTGTATTTATCGAATAATTGATTTTTCGATGAGTTTTTGGACGCTGCTTTCGCTGGAATAAAGTCGATGGAAGATTCCTACGTCGTTATAGGCGATTCCCCACAATGGAAAGAGCAGTTGACAACACACCAAAATCACTTCGGAGTAGATCTCCTTCTCTCTCAAAGAGGTTTTAATGCTTTTTTTATTTTTTATTTTATTGGTAATTTGTAGATTTTTAGGTAGCATTGTGATTGAGTGTTGATTTTTAGTTTTAGACATTGAATTTGGTTGTATGATGGTGTATTTTTAGAAAAATTATGCAGGTTTTGAACAAAGTGAAAAAATGTAGAAAGTGGCATTAGAAGTAGCCTCTATGACAAGGCCTACGAGCTGTAGTACACCCTATGACTTGTAGTCATTCCTCGTAGAGAATAACAGTGATCAATTGAAGTTGGCACTTACACTACGAGCCAATTTTTTGACTCATAGTCAAGCAATGAGTCGTAAATGGGGTTCATAGTGCCCAGGTATAATTTCAAAATTTTTTTAAGTGTTGTGTTACCTACAATACCAAGACCTATGGGCCATAGTCAGGCCTACGACCCATAGTCAGGGTTTCATTGACCCAACACAGTTAAATTTTTAAAAAATTACCTGGTACCTTTATAAGGGTCAAAATCATTTTGACCCCAAATCTTTTAACCCTAATCACAATATTATCCCTAATCTTCTCCCCCAAATTACTCCGACCAATATTCTAGCTGCCTTAATCACTATTCCATCAAGTATCTCCTTCTAGCATTTTGCTTCCCATGTTCTTCTTGTTTTGCTCAGTGTAGGGCATCATCTCCTATGATATGTTTCTTTCTTAATTTTAATTCTCAAAATGTACTTTACTTTGAATCTCTCGAATGATTTTGTGATTGAAATTCTTGCCAAGATTATCGATTGTTAGATATGATGCCGTTGAGAAGGAATTAGGGAAATTATCGACTAGGATTCATTGAAATTAACCCTAGTTATAGAAATTTTCCTTGTTGTTACAAATGGATGATCATGCTATGCTATGTATTATTGATTAAGTGCAAAAAATTGGGTTGTGATTATTGATTGACTTGCAAAATCTTGGTAGCATGACACGATTGTGATTAGGGTATTGTTGTTGGATTTGTTGGGTAGATAAATTCTTGGTATGCTTTATGAATCTAGTCCCTAAATCTTTATGTATAAGTTTGAGTTATGGTGTTGTATGTCTGGGGTATGATTACATGAGCTTATTTTTGAATGCACTGGGGGATTGGTAATTAATTGTGTATTGATTGATATGATCTTGTAATGGCGTAAGTTTTTGATTGGAATGTCATGTTTAGGGTTCGGGTTGTTTTTGCGCTTGATTTGTAGATGAAATAGGTTTTTTTCGATGTTGTTTAATTCTAAGTTGAATTGGTGTTGGAAGTCCATGTGGTGAAATAATAGGTACCTCAGGTACCTATTATTCCCTGCCATGGGAGTCTCCAACGACTCGTAGAAGGGTCTACGAGTCATAGCTATCTTTCATAGGGAATAACAATAACCTTAGGACCTTATACACTTACCATAAGAACCCACCTACAGGTTGTTGTCCCCTCTACGAACCATAGTGGGGTCTCGTGGACCTAAGCCTGTGCTGAATTTTGCAAACTGAAACCTTGTACGAGACCTGTCTATAACTTGTAGTCAAGGCCACAAGTTGTAACTGCGTTTCTTTCCTATTCTTAGTTTCTAAAATTAAAATACACCTGGGGACTATGAGACCACTGCACGGCTCGTAGTATCCACTATGAGTCGTACTGAAACAACCCTAAAAAGGGCCTGAAAATGTGCCTCGAAAGTACCCGAATTTGTAATTTCCATATATTTCAAGATCCGTGCGTGATATCAAAAATTCAACATCACATTCTTGTTCAGGGGCATAATTGAGTGGGAAATGGGTATAACCCAAATTTTAGAGGACCCATAGCGAAAAACAAATTTTGCCAATTTTGCAATTCCAGTAGTAGTTCGCGACTGCTTTGCGATGCGGACTTGTCGCAGAGTGGTGTATTTTGTTGCCAGTTTTTTAATCTTGGTCCAAGACTTTGGGGTCTTGGGCATAAGTCTTCCCATGCATAAAAACACCTATACTTAGCCATATTTCACCTTTATATCGTACAAGACATTCTCCAATACTCTCTAAATCACTTAGACAAATATTTCACTAAAACTTCAAGTGCTAAATCTCATTCCGGATCTTAAGGATTTCGCCCAAACTTTAAGTTCTCATCTCAATCTTCGTCAAGGAATTCTCGAAAGTTAAGGTATATGGGTTTCAACCATTGAGTCCTTCAACCCATGGAGCCCAAGCTTCTTTTTTACCTAAACTACATGTTTCTATGTTGATTTTACTTATAGGTCTCCAATTATGAATTTGACTATGAACTATATTGAAGTTTTGTAAAAGTGTGACTGTTTATGCATATTTGAGCTATGAATCTTAAATCTATGATGAGTTTTGATGAGAGTTTTGAATGTATTTTGCAAGGTGGTATTACCAAGTGTAGGTGGGTTGATTTATTTCAAGATTTCTTGCATGATTTCATTCTTTAATTGCATGGTTTTACAATAGCATTACACACCCACCAAGTATTTGATAAGATGTCTGGTTTAGGATTTTTGCTCTATTGATGGTCCATTGCATGTACTATGACTTGTATGACTTTGTGACGGTGAAATGATGATACATATGTGTTAATTTCATTAAAAGTATCTATAGTGTTACGAATCGACTACACCTAGTTTAGTGGTGCTAGACCTCAATCACCATGGATGTCAGGGTATAACCATCATCAATCAATTGAGGGGTTGATACCTCAATCACCATCGATGATGGGGTGTAACCACCATCAACTAATTGAGGGGTTTATACCTCAATCACCATGGATGGCGGGGTGTAACCACCATCAACCAATTGAGGGATTGATACCTCAATCACCATGGATGGTAGGGTGTTACAATCCATCATAATGTTGGTCTCTTACTACAAATGTAATTTGTTCTATATAAGAATATTTTACTTCAAGCATCACTCATGCATGCGATATTGCTATATGCTCCTTTATTACCTAATTATGCATTTTGATTATGTTGCATATCTCTTGTTGCATTGCATCCTACATACTTACTACATTCAAACGTACTAACGTATTTTCTATGTCTACAAGATGTTATCATGTAGGAACCAAAGCTCCTCACGATCATCTTCATCCTCCTCGTGGCTAGTACTATCTGCACAAAGTAAGTTAGTGAGTCCTCAATTTTGTGTACAATGTCTTTGATTTTATGCTATATATAAAGACTCCCTTTTCTTTATCATATGTTTTGACTGTGAAGGTGTACTTGGTTGCTTGTTTTAGCCCCCTCTAAGTTCTATATTTGGAGGTGTTATTGGACAAATTATGTAATGATGCTATAAGCTTAACTCCCTTTGAGTCTTTTGGTATTATGTGAAATGAAGGATTTCCCCTATTCCCTTTGCCTTTATTTCTATTCTTTTATTGTTGTTTAATTGCTTCCGCGACCAAGGATGTGTAATGATAAGTTAAAGGCTTGATTGGTGTCCTTTCGATTTCCCCTTTCGCCGTGTCATGTCTAGGCCTTAGGCTTGGGTCGTGACAAACTTGGTATTAAAGCATTAGGTTGTTAATAGTCCTCGGCATCCAATATACCATGTTGATTAGAGTCTTATTCATGGTTTTGTTGTGCACCACAATTATGAGTAAGAGGCTATGAGACGTTTTTGAAAATGTTTCCCTTCTTCATGATCTATCTCATACTATAGAAGGTAGGTAAGGTTTCCCGTCTAACAAATGTTCTTTGCCATTGTTACATCATGCCTAACACAAGAGGAGAAAGAGCCTACATATCGAGGAACATCCAGCTCATGGAGAACTCTGGGATGCTCTCACCTTGCTAGCTCAAGTTGTGGACAATCAATTCAATTTTGGGCCCAAGCCCCTCATGCTCCTACTCCAGCATCTAGAGTAATGGATTTTATGAGGATGAACCCACTGGAGTTCTATGGATCTAAAGTAGATGAGGACCCTCAAGAATTTGTGGATGAGTTGTACAAAGTGTTAGCTATTATGGGTGTTAGGTCGGAGGAGAAGGCGGAGTTGGCGGCTTACCAACTCAAAGGGGTGGCCCAAATATGGTATACTCAATGGAAGGAGGAGAAGGGGAACAACAATGTCATTCTTTGGGAGGAGTTTAAGGTGGTTTTCTTTAACCGGTTTTTTCCTCTTGAGCTTAAGGAGGCCAAAATGATGGAGTTTATGAATTTGGAGCAAGGATCTATTAGTGTGAGGGAGTATGCCCTCAAGTTCAACCAACTTTCTAAATATGCTCCACACTTAGATGCCGACTCGAGGTCTAGGATAAATAAGTTTGCGATAGGTGTTTTCAATTTGGTGAATGAGGAGTGTTGTGCCGTTATGTTGATTGGTGATATGGACTTGTCCCGCCTTATGAATTATGCCAAACAATTAGAGGGAGAAAAGATGAGAAAGAGGAGAAGTGGTGAGCACAAGAGGGCCCATTTTGATGGTAAGTTCCAAGGTCCCAAAGGTGGGCGGTTTCGTCAAGGCCAAGGGTATTCTTATGCTCCTAATAGAAGGTTTGCCAATGACTACCCAAGGGCCCAAGGTAAAGGTGGTGTGGTAGGGGTCATGGTGGCTCATGTTAGAGGGACACCAATGCTTGCTATAGTTGTGGGGAAATGGGTCCCAACAAGGTTGATTATCCTCGAAATCAAAACAAGAGTAAAGATGTTCGTCCATAATGCCGGGATGCTAATACGATTCCTTTAGGGAGAGGAGGCCAACAAGGTGATGCCTCGAGGCACAACCAGTTCTATGCACTCCATGGGAGACAAGGGGTTGATAAGGTGCCCAATGTCATCACTAATATGTTAAAAGTCTTTGATTTTGATGTGTATGCATTGATAGACAGGGGTGCCACTCTTTCTTTTGTTACTCCTCTTATTTCCAAAAATTTCATGTGGAACCTGAATTTTGTGTGCGTCTTATGAGGTGTGTACTCCTATTGGTGCATCTATTGTTGTTAGAAAGGTCTATAGAAATTTTCCCATTTTCATCTTGTATAAAATATTGCCTTGTGATCTTATAGAGTTAGATTTGGTGGATTTTGTTGTCATTCTTGGGATGGATTGGTTACATATATATTATGCCTCTGTCGATTGTAGAACCTGCAGGGCCAAATTTGAATTCCCAAATAAACCCATTCTTGAGTGGGAGAATGATGATGTGGTGGACAAGGATAGGTTTATCTCTTGCATTAAAGCCTAAAAGTTAATCTCTGAGGGGTGTTTCTATCATCTTGTGAGGATTAGAGATGTTGAGTCTAAAGTCCTTCCTATAGAGTCGCTTCCGGTGGTGAATGCATTTCTTGATGTCTTTCCTAGTGACCTTCCCAGTGTTCCTCCAGAAAGGGATATAGACTTTGGTATAGACCTCCTTCTCGGTACTCAAGCTATTTCTACTCCACCTTACCATGTGGCCCTGGCGGAGTTAAAGGAGTTGAAGGAGAAATTGAGGAACTTGTTGGAGAAGTCTTTTATTAGGCCTAGCTAATCACCTTGAGGTGCACCAGTGTTGTTTGTGAAGAAGAAAGATGGGTCTCTTAGAATGTGCATTGACTATCGACAACTTAATAAGGTTACTATCAAGAAAAAGTATCCTCTACTAAGGATTGATGACTTGTTTGACTAATGTCAAGGGGCTAGTCACTTCTCTAAGATTTATTTTCGGTCCGGGTATCATCAAGTGAAGGTGAGGGAGTGTGACGAACCAAGACGGCCTTCTGCACTAGGAATAGATATTATGAATTTGTGGTTATGTCTTTTGGGTTGACCAATGCACCGACTATCTTTATGGATCTTATGAAAAAGGTCTTTAAACCCTACGTTGATTTGTTTGTGGTGGTCTTCATTGATGATATTTTGATCTATTCTCATAGTGAGGAGGAGTATGTGACTCATTTAAGGGTGGTGTTGCAAAAATTGAGGGAAGAGAAGTTGTATGCCAAGTATGAAACATGTGAATTTTGGTTGAAAGATGTTGCTTTTCTAGGTCATGTGGTGTCGGTGGATTGTATTAAGGTGGATCCTATAAAGATGGAAGTGATTAGAAATTGGCCTAGACCTTTGACTCCATCAGACATTAGAAGTTTCTTGGGCTTAGTGGGTTACTATCAGAGGTTGATGAATGAGTTCTCTTCTATTGCTTCTCCCATGACTAAGTTGACCCAAAAGAAGGCTAAGTTTGTATGGACCGATGAGTGTGATAAGAGTTTTCAAACCTTGAAGGATAAGCTTATCTTCGCTCCTATCTTGTCTCTACCGGAAGGGTTGGAAGGGTTTATTATGTATTGTGATGCCTCCCGGATTGGTTTGGTTTTTTTTTGATGCAAAATGGTAAGGTGATAGAATATGCTTCTAGACAACTCAAGGTGCATGAAAAGAATTATCTTACTCGTGATCTCGAATTGGCTGCCGTGGTTTTTTATTTGAAAATTTGGCGTCATTATTTGTATGGGGTACATGTTTATGTGTTTACCGATCATAAGAGGCTCCAATGTGTGTTCACTCAAAAAGATCTCAACTTGAGACAACAGAGGTGGTTAGAACTTCTTAAAGATTATGATATGAGTGTGCATTATCATCCCAGTAAGGCGAATATTGTGGCGGATGCTTTGAGTACGGTGTCTATGGTTAGCCTAGCTCATGTTGATGATGGGGGCAAGGAGGTGGAAAGAGAGGTCCATTGATTGGCTAGATTGGGGGTTTAGTTGGAAGAGGTTGATAATGGTGGTATTGTGGTTGTTGATGGTTCAAAATCTTCCTTGGTTGATGAGGTAAAAGCAAAGCAAGATCTTGACCCCTCCTTGTTAGAATTGAAGGCCTTGGTGAGAGAGGGCAAGGTGGAGGTTTTCTCCCGGGGGAGTGGTATCCTTAGGTACCAAGGTAGATTATGTGTGCCTTGTGTTGATGACTTGAGAGAGAAGATGCTTGATGAGGGTCATAATTATTCCTATTCTGTTCACCCTTGTTCTACCAAGATGTATAAAGATTTGAGGGATGTGTTTTGGTGGGGAGGTATGAAGAAAGACATTGCCAAATTTGTGTCCAATTGTCATAGTTGGCAACAAGTCAAAGTTGAACATGAAAGGCCGGGTGGCCTAACCCAAGACACAGAGATTCTTACATAGAAGTGGGAGGAAATCCATATGGATTTTATGGTTGGGTTACCTAAGACTAGAAAGAGTTTTGATTCTATTTGGGTTGTGGTTGATCAAATGACAAAGTCGGATCATTTCCTACAAGTTAAGACTACTTATGGGGCCGAAGACTATGCTAAATTATATATTCATGAGTTGGTTAGATTGCATGGGGTGGCCTTGTCTATTATATCAGA
This sequence comes from Solanum clarkiae, assembly GCA_011800125.2. Lineage (NCBI taxonomy): Eukaryota > Viridiplantae > Streptophyta > Magnoliopsida > Solanales > Solanaceae > Solanum > Solanum clarkiae. The sequence goes on along the minus strand of JAABOM020076521.1, from coordinate 69,409 downwards.
TCATGGTGCTCAATTCACTTCTCAATTTTGAAGGTCCTTCCAAAGGGGTCTTGGTGCCAAGGTTAAGCTCAGTACGATCTTTCACCCACAAACGGATGGCCAAGCAAAAAAAACTATCGAAACTATTGAGGATATGCTTAGAGCTTGTGTTTATGGAGTTTACGGGTCGTTGGGATGATCATCTTCCATTGGTTGAGTTTGCTTATAATAATAGCTATCATTCTAGCATTAATATGGCTCATTTTGAGGCTCTCTTTGGTAGACGTTATAGGTCCCTGGTTGGATAGTTTGAAGTAGGGGAAATGGCTTTGTTGGGTCAGGATCTAGTTATAGAGGTTATGGAGAAGGTAAGGTTGATTAGAGAAAGGTTGAAAACAACCCAAAATCATCAAAAGTCCTATGTCGATGTGAGGAGAAGGGAGTTTGAATTTAAAGTTCGTGATTGGATCTATTTGAAGGTTTCACCCACGAAGGGTGTGGTGTATTTTGGTAAAAAGGGTAAGTTGACTCCAGCTAAGGGTTTCAAGAAATAGCCTCTCTACTTCTATGAGGTAGTGCTAAGGTCTGCGTACAATCTACCCTTCCCAAACCCCACTAGTGGGATTTCACTGGGTATGTTGTTGTTGTTATTGTTGTTGTTGTTGTTGGTAAGTTGACTCCAAGATATGTGGGTTCTTATTGGGTGTTGAGGAAGGTTGGAAGGGTGGCCTATGAGTTGGAGTTGCCTAGAGAAATGGACTTGGTTCATCTGGTCTTTCATGTATCCATGTTGAGGAAATGTGTGAGTGACCCGAATGCTATTGTCCCATTAGATATTTTGGGTATTATTGATGATAATTTAACTTATGAGGAGGCTCCAATAGAGATCTTAGATAGACAAGTAAAGTGGTTCAGGAACAAGGATATGGCTTTCGTTAAGGTCCTTTGGAGGAATCAACGAGTCAAAAGTGCTACATGGGAGGCTAGGCAAACATGCAAAAATGATATCCTTATCTCTTCCATTCTACTCAAGCCTAAGGTAATAATTCTAAGTCTCCTATGTGATTTCAGGTCTTATATTTCAGCCCCTATATCATTTTCATGCATTCATGTTTATGTTGACAAGTTCACGATGATTTTAACCTTTATGTTGAGATTTTGAAAATAGTGTTAAGTGTGATGATGCATTTTTGTTGGGGCTGATTTCTTATAATCACTCTTCTTATGTACGCTACCTTGACATTCGGGGACGAATGTTCCCTAGGGAGAGATGTTGAAACGACTGCAAGAAGTGCCCAAAAATATGTCTCGAAAGTGCTCGAATTCATAATTTTCATATACTCATGATTCATGCGTGATGTCAAAAATCCGAATTCATATCCTTGTTCAGGGGTCAAAATTGAGTGGGAAATGGGTATAACCCGAATTTTAGAGGACCCGTAGCGATAAATGAATTTTGCCAATTTTTTATTTCCAGTAGCAGTCCGCGCCTGCTCGATGATGCGGACTTGTCGGGGAGCAAATGTATTTTATTGCCAGTTTTCTAATCTTGGTCCAAGGCTTTGGGGTCTTGGGCGTAAGTCTTCCCATGCATAAAAACACCTATAAAAACACCTATTCAAGTTCTCATCTCAATCTTTATCAAGGAATTTACCAAAGTTAAGGTATGTGGGTTTTAACTATTGATCTTTTCACCCATGGTGCCCAAGCTCCCTTTTTACCTAAATTACACGTTTCTAAGTTGATTTTACTTATGGCTCTCCTATTATGAATTTGACTATGAACTATGTTGGGGTTTTGTAAAAATGTGACTGTTTATGCATGTTTTGAGCTATGAATCTAAAATCTATGATGAATTTTGATAAGGGATTTCAATGTACTTTGTAAGGTGGTATTACCAAGTGTTGGTGGGTTGATTTACTTCAAAATTGCTTGCAAGATTTCATTCTTTAATTGTATGGTTTTACACTAGCATTACACACCCAGCAAATGTTTGATAAAATGTTTGATTTAGTGTTTTTGCTCTATTGATGGGCCATTGCATGTCCTATGACTTGTATGAATTTATGATGATGAAAAGATGGTATATATGTGTTGATTTCATGAAATGTATCTATGGTTTTTCAAGTTGACCATACATAGTTTAGTGGTTTTAGACCTCAATCACCATGGATGGTGGGGTATAACCACCATCAACGAATTGAGGGGTTGATATCTCAATCACCATGGATGGAAGGGTGTAACCATCATCAACCAATTGAGGGTTTGATACCTCAATCACCATGGATGGCAGGGTGTAACCACCATCAACCAATTGAGGGGTTGATACCTCAGTCACCATGGATGGCGGGGTGTAACCACCATCAAATAATTGAGGTGTTGATACCTCAATCACCATGGATGGTAGGGTGTAACAATCCATCATAATGTTGGACTTTTACTATACATGTAATATGTTCTATATGAGCATATTTTACTTCAGCCATAACTCATGCATGCCATATTGCTATATGCTCATTTATTGCTTAATTATGCATTTCGATTATGTTGGCTATCTCTTGTTGCATTTCATCCTACATACTTAGTACATTCAAATGTACTAACACATAATCTATGCCGACATGATGTTACCATGTACGAACCGGAGCTCCTCACGATCATCCTCATCCTTCCCGTGGCTAGTTCTATCTCTATAAAGAAAGTAGGTGATTCCTCAATTTTGGGGACAATGTCTTTGATCTTATGCTATGTATAAAGACTCTCTTTTCATTATTGTATATTTTGAATATATGGGTGAGCTCGGTTTCTTATCTTGGCCCCCGCTAAGTTCTATGTTTAGAGGTGTTGTTGGACAAGTTATGTAATGATGCTATAAGCTTGACTCCCTTTGAGTCTTTTGATGTTTTGTGAAATGAAGGATTTGCCCTACTCCCTTTGCCCTTATTTTTATTCTTTTATTTTTTTTAATTGCTTCCGTGACCAAGGGTGTGTAATGATAAATTAAGAGGCTTGATTGGGGTCCTTTTGGGTTCCCTATTCGCTGTGCCAGGTCTAGGCCCTAGGCTTGGGTCGTGACACGTATCAAGGTCTCGTACTTGACACATGCAAATGATGCAATATTGATTTTTTTATGTTTTTCATTTGCTTTTGTTCTATTGTGTTGAATGTTTAAGGGATGATCATTGTTTTGCTTGTGCTATTTTTAGGAAATATAGCCCTCAAAACTAAACGTAGAGAAAAAAGTGTTGTGAATACAAGACTTGTCGATGAGGAGTTTGAAAATGAACAGTCAGGTGGATCAAATGAGGTCTATAATGTCCGCATCGACCCCGAGGCATAGGTTCCTTAGGCTAGAGCAGCTGCTACATGAGCTATCCAGATTCTGATTCAGACGAGGCACCTCAGGAGAGAGGAGATGCCGAGTCCTCTATCGTGCCATCTATTTCTCCTACAGATCCACATTATCATAAATGGGATGTAGAGGATATGAAAAAGATTTTGGATAATAGGTTAGAGCCAAAGGGGCAGGGTAAACTAGTTCAATCGCTCTACGAGGAGCCTCGGTTGGTGGATATAGGCCTGAGCCATGTCCCATCACTAGAGGATGAGATAAGATGACATGGGCTCAGATGGTTGATGGAAAAGCTAGGCAAATACTCCCCGCTCATAGTGCGGAAATTTTATGCATCTTATGGGGTGACCATCCTACAGTACCTTCGCAAGCGGAAGAAGGCTCTCGATCAACCAAGACTGAGAGAGGTTTTGGTTAGAGGCCAGTGGGTTGGCATCTCGGAGGAGATGATTCGCCTTATGTAGTTTGGTCCTACATATAGAGCACCAGAGTCTACAACTGAGTTTGATCGACAGATTAGGCAGATTAGACATGCTGTTATTTCTAATTGTGTGGACTAGCAGATGGAGATCTTAAGATGGGTTGCTAGTCAGATAGCTGAGCATAGTCCATAGCGTACATGGGTCACGACACATTCAAAGCCGATCATGAAGTCTTCCTTCTGCTTTCCCGCTAAGTTTTGGCGAGCTATTATCAGGTCTCACCTCTGACCCAATTTCATAGATAATGTTATGACGTTGGAGCGAGCGATTTTATTAGCCAGCATCCTAATTGGCTACGATATTGATTGGGCCTGACTCATAGCAGAGTAGATACATGAGTCGACATTTAGGAGGAACACGTGCATGCGAAGGTGGAGGTATCACTTCATGTAGATCCTATGGTCATGGCCCTGCATACTGTTGATCCCATCCTGTTCAAGGCTGATGATAATCCTGTGGAACTCCAGTGGGTACATCCTCCTAGGCCCGAGACATTCATGCCAGATCCACATGCTGAGTATTCGACGACTACTACAATTACTGCTCCAGCTACTACTACTACTACTACTATTGATAAGGGACCAGAGAAACCTGTGACAGTTGATATTAAGATGGGTCCCACTACAATCGCACTCGTACCAGAGCCTTCCACATCATGGATTCCTCCTGCAGACATGATGTCTGTTGTTGCTTTTCATGCGATGGTTCAGAGATTATCACCGGCTAAGGCTTAGCTACGCGGTAGATTAAGCCATGGGTTCGGCAAATAGTTAAGGAGTCAGAGGATATATGCAATGCATTCACTACTTCGGTTATTGATCAGCGCATTGATACAGTGGATGCCCAAGTCTATGCCTTCGAGGAGATAGTATAGAAGAGACTTGCTGAGGCCCAGCTAGCAGACCTATCAGCCTTTCGTTAGGAGTTGACAAAGTTCAACGCTGACTTAATCACATCATTAGTTGCTTCGATCATAGTTTCCAAGTCTACACTAGGAGATGAGCTGCTATTTGATATGTTTGTGGAGGATTAGCCACCATGTGCTCTTAGAAAAAGACCTATGGAGGATGCTGATACAGAGGAGGGGCACAAGCGATATAAGACCTTTGAGGGTGATGAGGAGGTGGATGAGAAGATAACTGGGTTCATCTTGAGGACATCGAGAGAAAAAGAGGACCTGAGGAGAGTCTAGGAGCTTGATCGAGTGCAGGGCATTGGATCATGCAGCGTGGCTACAGCACATACTACCTCGTAGGAGGGAGATGCTCAGCGACAACCAGAGACCGGTGCTTTGGCACCATTTGATGTTTGATTTTTGACCCCCTATTTCTTATTTTATTTTGCCTTGTACATTTGAGGACAAAGTACTTTATTTTTGGTGGGGTATGGGTAGCTACGGACTATGGTGAAGTCTGAGTAGCTTTTATTCCATAGCTATCCCAATTTTCAATCCCGAGGTTAACTTTCCTGTGTTCTTTTGCCTAGTGGATATTTTATTTTATGTTGAACTGGCATGTTTTAGAAGTTGTAGATAATTTTGTAGTATATGGCGATTAAACTTTTGGCATGTACATTGTTTTGATGGTATATGAAAAATTTTGGAAAAATTGGTACCCATGAAAATTTTTATTGATTAGTAGTTATTTTGTGATCATGCATATCTGAATGGTTTGGCAATGTTTGATCCGATTAAGTGAAGGCAAGTTGATGCTTGAAGCATAATCTGTGTGTCTTTGTTGGCTATATATACAATGCCATGTGCATGTGACATAATTTTAGTGTATTCATGCATTGTGTACTGATTCAGAACTTGCCTTGTTACTTTGAGTTGGGCTGGAGATTGCATGGATTAGGAAGGAATCTTAGGCCCTTGTTCTTTGATTTAGTCCACTTTTTCCTAAATGACCAAACAAATGAAAGAATTTATCCCTTATTCCAAATGTTTGAGTCTTACATGTACCCTTTTCATTCTTAATACCTAGCTAGCTTAACCTTACCTAGTGAAATACCTTGATATTGGCCTTGGTCTACCGTTGAACATTGCGAACCTTGATTAAGGCAAAAATCCTAAGTTGAGGCTGGCTACCAAAAGTGGCCATGGTTTAGGGATTGGATATTGTGTACTTCACCTTAGGGTAAAAGCCTAAGTTGAGGGTGGCTTATGTAAGGGTATAATAGCAAAACCTGAGGTGGTGAGTTGGGAATAAAAGAAAGAGTAGAAAGCCATGTACAGGGTAACAGAAAAAGAGAAAAAGATGCCTTAGTATGAGTTGAAAAAGCAAAACTAGTTTGAAAATGAGGCACTAGCTGAAAAACAAAGAGAAAATACCCAGAAAGCTTAAAAATGAAGAATAAGAGAGGACAAGTTGAGAATAGTTGAGTTGTTAAGGTGAAAGTGTTGAAAAGCATAGTTCAAGGTTGGACCTTGGTCACTAATTGCCAAAAATGCCTTACCAAAGCCCCATGAGCCTACGTTACAAGCCTATAAAGTCCTAAAGTGATCCTAGTCAAATTGATCAACAGTCCGGGTTGTAAGTATACGGGCAAGCCTATTGTCTTGGTACTCATTGATGAATCTCATTTGTCAGAGTGCATATTCTTGCACAGTCCCATGAAAAACTTTTGAATTCATATTGAGTGTTTAAAAGGGACTTCTCTTTTGTGAGGGCATTTGCATTGTATGGTTAGCATTTGACTTGTTTAGTGAATGTGGATTGTTGATACTCCTTAACTTGTCATAGTTGGATTGTCAAATGTATCAATGTGCTGTGGTTTACTGATTAGCTATAAGACCATGTTTTGAAAAGGTTATTATGGGTACCTGAGTTGAAATTGAGTATGGTATATGCCACCGAGTTAATTGCTATGTATTGCTTTATTATCTATCAAGATTGAGTCGTTGCTTTAGGACAAGCAACAATTTTAAGTTGAGGATGTTGATGTGCTGTCAAAATACAACACATTTGGTACCTAAAATATGGGATTTTGTGTTCTCAATGCAATTTTTATGGCTTTTATGTGTTTTTGTGTTTATTTTTACAGAAAATATAGGTTGGCTTGATTTTGGGAAAAGTTGAAGATTTTGTTAATTTTAAGGGAATAGGAGCCACACTACGAGTCGTAGCCCAAGTATGAGTCGTAGTGTCTGTCTATAGCAATTAGTATTGTCTAAAAAATAATTCTAAAAATGTGAAGTTCAGCCATATGAGCTCCAGGTATAAGTTGTAGTCCTCTCTATGACTCATAGAAGAGGGCCTTGTAGCAATTAACAATGTTGATTCAAATTGGACCAAGAAATGCAAGAGTGGACTATGAGAAGGCACTATGAGTCGTAGACCAGACTACGACTCGTAGAGGTGGACCATAGCAGTAAAGTTTAAAATGTCAACTGCTGACCATGAAAGCTCGATTATGGCTCGTAGATCACCCTATGAGTCGTAACTACGTGCCGTAGCAGACGCCAACCAGATTTTCTAATTATTTAAGGACCTTTTTGTAAAAAGTATAAATAGTATATGTTAGAGTTTTAGGAGGGATTTTTGGAGATTTTTCATGCTTCTTTGAATAGTTTCATATCATAGGGTTTTAGAGAGAAATTTTAGGGTTTGATTTTGAGACTCAAATTCGGGGACTTAGATTCACTTGTGGGTTAATTTCATCATTCAAGCTTGTGATTCTAATTTCAAAGAGGGTTTCATTATTCTTCAGTTTTCTTGGGTAGGAAATCTTCCATTCTTCTAATTTCATTATTCATTTGTGTGCCCAAACAATGAGTGGCTAACCCACAACTTGGGTTTGTAGGAATAATGAGTAGGTAGCTTAGTACCCCAGATGATTTTCACTTCTTGAGTTGGGTATTTGCATGTATTATCCATTTTTCTTCATTTTGCTAGTTATTTAATAGTGGCTAACATTAAACCCCGCCTAGTGTAATGATCCCGATCAAGGTAGTGATGAATAGGAAAAGGAAATGGGTGAGAAAATTCAATTGATATATTCTTGTCTAATCAACCAAACTTAGCCAAGGAGAGGTTGACTGGGATAGGTAACAGTTACTTTGGCACACTATGGTAGACGGCCAAGTGCCATAGTGAGATTCGACCTTCGCCTTTGCCCAAGGGTTGGAAGAACTTAAGTTACTGTCTTGTATGCAATGTCCTAATTTGGGTTGTGCTATCTGGGGTGTTTAAGTTAGTGAATCACAGGGAACATAATTTCCCAAGTTGCTCTCCAATTTGATTGTCTCTATATTTTATTAATATAGTTTTATTTTACTACCAACCATTGCAAACCCCACCCCCCTTTTGAGAATAAAGTTATTTGATGCTTGAATTAATTGTTGGTGAATCAATGTGGCAAAGCCTTGTATTCCCTTATGATTCGACCCAAACCTATGGTTAGGTTTTGTATGTGATAACAATCACTTTATTCTCAAAGTAAGAGGTACTATTTGAGCATGATCAACAAACATTTTCAATAAAACATTCTCATGATTATAACACTACCTCAAGTGAAAACATTCCAGCATGATGAACAACTACAAATTTGAGACAATACCCATAAACATTCCACCATTGGGCAATAAATCACATTCACCCACCTATCCCAAATCATAGGTACCACTGATTTCGACACATATAGAGGGAATCAAAACCCACAATAAATAACTCATACATCCAATACAGGATTTTAGCGTCACTCTAAATATCTACCAACCTAGTTTCCAACAAGTTTCAAGAACTAATGCCTGATTAACACATTCACAAACCCTTATCAACCTTATTATCAATAGCATTCACCAAAAGAACTAAAACAAGGGGAACATGCCTCTTCAATGGTGAGGCACAATGAAATCCTCAAAGATTCTTTGGTGATAAATATCCTCAACTTCTTTGTGAAAATTTTCAAAGAAAAAGCGAATGGTAGGTTTTGGCATACAGAAAAAGTGAAAAGGTGGGAAAGTGGAAAGTGAAAGGGCCAAGATATTTGAAAAGCCTTAACTAGGTCGGTGAGCCATGCATGTTCGATGATGCTGAACCACACTGCCTAGCATATTCAGCACTGCACCAAGTATGCTAGGGAATGCCTTATTTTTTAGCACTATGTATACCTTTCCTTTAAGCTTGAAGTGCGGCGAAATTGACCATTTCCCAATGGTTTTGGTGATTCACTGAGTTGCCATTTAGCCTGCCAAATTTGAAAGCACCTCAAGAGTCACTAGACAACTCGGAAGGCGGTTGAACTGATGATCACCTTTTCGACTTAGTGATATATCGAGTGGTTCAATTGATCACCCTCTCAGCTCCCCTCTCCATTTTTTCTCTTTTTTAATCCAACATATATTAACACCCATTATTTAAAACTAAAAAGCAGTAAATTCTCACTTTGGGTTGCCTCCCAAGCAGCACTTTAGTTAATGTCATGGCACGATATGATTCCTCTTCTTCATCAAGTCATCATCGATTGGCTCATCATTGAAGACACATCAGGATCATCTCTCAGCTTCAAAGTTTTGCATATAATGAACACTACTTCCTCATCATTCACTTTAAACTTAAGATCTACACTCTTTACATCCACAATAGCTCGTCCAGTGGCTAAGAATGACCTACGCAAGATGATTGGAACGTCGGTATCCACCTCGCAATCTAAGATCATAAAATCCATAGGAAGAATGAATTTGTCCACCTTTACCAACACATCATGTAAAATCATCGCTGGTCGTTTGACGGACCGATCAGCCATGAGCAGCTGCATTATGGTCGGTGAAAGGGTCTCCAATCCCAAATTCTCAAATATGGATAGGGGCATGAGGTTTATACTTGCTCCTAAGTCACATAGTGCCTTATTAAACTTTGAGGCTCCAATGGTGCATAGAATAGTGAATGCACCTGGGTCTTGTTATTTTACTACCAGCTTTTGTGTCAAGATTGAACTACAATTGTGAGACACTTTGATTGTCTCATACTTAAGAGTTCTCTTCTTCGTGACCAACTCTTTCATGAATCTAGCGTAACCTAACATTTCGGTAAATGCTTCCACAAGTGGAACATTTATTGACAATGAATTGAACATAGAGAGAAATTTTGGAAACTTTACATCCTTCTCTTTCTTCTTCATCCTAGAGGAAACAGAGGATCAACCTTGACTTGAGGTGTTTTCAACCTCACAGCTGGACTAGAATTTTTGGGGAATGCTTTCTTGACATTCACAACATTATTCCCACTTTTCTCTTGTTTATCGCTCGGGATTTCCAAGAGAATTTCTACCTTCAACATGAGCTTCGTACTAATCATCTTCAACAGTAACTATGAATTATTTTTTTTTCACTTCAATTATGCTTTCTTCAACAACAAGCAATGTTTTTGTGCCTTTAACCACTTTCCCACTACGAGTGGTTATGGCTAAACATTTCTAATCGTTCCCCTTTAGATTAACCACCATGTCACTAGGTAAACCTTCCTATGGACACTGATTTAAATGAGATGATATGTTTCCAAGTTGAGTTTCCATATGTATAATGGACTCCGAATGTGACATCACAGTTTGACTCAAATAAGAAAAGTCAGATTTCATCTCCTTTCAGAGGCTTCCACCTTGCTCAAGATTTGGGTGAGCATATTTTTGGTTTGATGTTTCTCTTGATTCACCACAGGGTTAGCAGACTTCACCCTATCATGAGATGGAATATACCTATCTCCATCACGGTTCCTCCAACCCCCAACTTGAGGTTGGTTAGTCCATGCACGATTTCGCCATCCAGAGTTGTTGTTCCAACCTTGATTCCCAGGTGGCCTGGAAAAAGTTGGTAGAGAACCCATAATTTGGTTTCACATATAGTGTACCTCTTCATTGTAACTACCTTCAAATGGTGAACGCTGAAACATCACATCTCTAGTAACTCCCACAACATTCACACTTTTATCATTTCCTCCCATGACATGCTTAGTCAAAAGATCAAGTTGGGTCAACATTTTAGCCATGTTCCCATCCCTCTCTTGATCTTTAGGGAGCTGCTCCTTGGATACACCTTTGTGGCCTGAATGTACCATGTCATCTATTGTGTACTATGCCATCTCTTGTGTACCACGCTCGGTTAATCTTTTTCATGCCTTCTACGAGGTTACAAGCTTCAGTGAATGTTTGTGCCATTCGGCCTCCTCTCACTAATTGATTAGCTACTCCTTTTTTCATCTCGTCGAGGCTCACATAGAAGTATTCCAAGAGCATATGGTCTAGAACTCAATGGTGGGGACATTAGATAAGATTTTCCAAAACTGGAGTTATGTTTCAAACAAAGGCTCTTCTTCTAGCTGCTTGAAGTTTTCAATAATTCTTCTCAACTTTATCATCTTCGTGGGAGGGAAACATCTCTCAAGGAATGCATTTTTCAGCTCCTCCTATGAAGTAATAGAATCATGAGGTAGCTCAGCTAGCCACCTCACTGCCTCTCCGATGATGGAAAAAGGAAATAACCTTACTCGAACAACTTCCTGACTCACTCTTTTGAAATTGAATGAGAGACACACATCAACAAAGTTTCTTAGGTATTCATGAGGATCTTCATGGCAAAGCCCTCAAAAAAATCTCTTTAGCAAGAGGAGTTGCAACATAGTGCTTGTTATGCGAAAATTAACTCCTTTAGCCAATGGATGCAGTCAGATTACACTGGTGCTTCCTACTTGATCTCAGTTAACACCTTGCATATCATTCATATCTCCAACATTTTCTCCATGTACACTCTCATCATCCTCCATTGTAACACCTATTTTTCAATAGCAAAAATAATAAGAAAACAGTAAAAAATAACTCTAAGTACAAGGGGAGATCATCATCAGCATAATAACCCAAGTGACAGGTTGGGATTAATCCCAGAAGAAATCGTTGTTCAAGGTAGAAGTGACTCATTGGACTTAGTAATTGTAGAATCTTGGGGGTTTCAATATTAAAAAATAATGATTGGACTAAAACAAATTCTTATTAACAACTAAACAACAAATAAGGAAAGATGTTAAGGATGTGCAAATATGGGAATCGATCTACTAGTTGGGTCTAAATATTTGACTAAATGATTTGATATTGAGTAAATATGCTAGGTTGCATGTAATCCATGTTCAGTTATGATACACGAATGTTTTATATGAATAAACTACTAAATCATATGCAGACCGTTGAGGACACGCTTGGTCTAAGAAGTCTTAGCAAAACCCCTAATACCTTGGACATTGAATCCATGGTTGCGGATTTCAACTGAAACCCTAAGAGTTTTCCAGCCATTATATCCATTCCACATTCTAATCATTCCAACTAAGGCAACAATCCGAGGTCTAGAGTAAACCCCAAGTTCACAACCTTAAAATTATAGATTAAATATAGGAATGGATATAAATTCACTAAAATCAACTGCAAACAAGTCAAAATTTCAAAGAAAAAATAGATAAATAAAAAATCCATATCAATAGCACACCCTCAATGTGGAATTTTTAGCCACACAGGTTAGAAACTAAAGATTTGATACCAAATAAAGCAGCAGCAGTCATGGATAAAAAAATTGAATAGAAACTAGTTGATTATCACCAGCTAATCTACACCAATTTTGCTGTTCAAAAGCTTCAAAACCTTAACTTCCCTTTGTACTCTAAGAGGACAATTCTATGTACTACTCTCTGAAACATAGAAGATTAATTGTTTTGATACAAGGTCATTTCTCAAATGGCTTATATACTCCGTGAAAATGTGTGAAAGTTTGTGTTACAAAATACTATTCGGCGATGAAGGCCAATAGTCGTAGAGCATTCCGATGATGTGCTAAATGTGAACTTGAACGTTTTCCTCTACATCTTAAAAAGGCTTCCTCTTATGAAACATTAGGTGATGACTCTTAATTCCACCTATCCAATTTATCGATCCGCCGAAGTATCTATCATAACACCTTCTTATCAGTGCTTTAGAGCTTTGAATGCTGCAACTTTAGGCGATCTCATATGCAATTTGGTGGTGTGCAGAACATGCTTTATGATATGAATCTGACTGCCTTTTTGACTTGATCTGGAACCTTGGTTGCTGCAATGATTGGTGGTCTCTCTGAATGTTAGACGGATTACCGAGTGTGTTGATGATATTGCTTTTCTCCCCCTTTTTGCACTTTTTCTTCCTTTCTAAGAATTTAACAAGTATTGTCTATTTGTGCACTTTAAATCCCATTTCCTATCATAGCAAATATATATTTGTTAGAAGTTGGAAATAATAGCACAGTAAGAGCAATGTTTCTTTGCAAGCTAGCCCCAAAATAAGTCCAAAATATGGACTCATTAGTTTGTCCATTGGTGTTTCGAGAAATGCTTCGCGACATGCTCCATTGCCAAGGGGGAATGATGCTAATACAAACCAAGCTCCTCAAGGTCCCCAAGTCCCTCAAGCAGACCAAGTATCTAATGATGAGTTTAGAGCCATGATCACTATGTTGGCTCAAGTTGTTGCTTCTCCAAAGACTTCTATTGTGGCCTCAAGGATAAGGGATTTTTCTAGAATGAATCCCTCGGAGTTTCATAGTTCAAAGGTGGATGAGGATCCAAAAAAGTTTATTCACGAGGTGTATAAGGTAGTAGAGATCATGGGGGTGTCTTTTGAAGAGAAGGTCGAATTGATGGCTTATCAACTTAAGGGAGTAGCTCAAGTTTGGTTCACTCAATAGAAGACTAAGAGAGTCAAAGAAGGTGCCATAGATTGGGAGATGATTGAGGCCACTTTCCTTGATCGTTTCTTTCTACTCGAGCTAACGGAGGCTAAGGTGATGGAATTCATGAATTAAAGCAACATGGGATGAGTGTGAGGTAGTATGCCCTCAAGTTTAACAAGTTGTCCAAATTTTCTCCTTCTTTTGTGGCTGACTCTAGGGACGTATGAACAAGTTCACGTTGGAGGTGTCTAATTTGGTGAAGATGGAATGCAAGGCCACCATGCTCATCAAAGAAATGGATAGACTCATGATATATTCCAAACATGTGGAGAGTGAGAAGTTGCAAAGGATGAGGTATGGGAGTCCAAGAGGGCTGTCACGACCCAAGCCTAAAGCCTAGACGTGCACGGCGAATGGGAACTCAAAGAGACCCCAAACAAGCCTCTTAGCATATCATTCACATATCCATGATCACGGGAGCAAAATAAACAACACAAGAGATGTAAATAAGGGAAGCAGGACTAAAGGAAGTCTCGATATTTATAAAAGCATAAAAGGGTCGAGCTAATACCATAAGTACATCAAATATCCAAAAACACCTCTAACATAGAATGGAGTGAGGGGAGGGGGGTCAAGACACTTTCAAGGCTCAACCTAACAAGTGTTCAACATAAAGAAGTATCAAATAGCAAGAGTAGCATAGTTAGTGTCCTCGGACTTGAGGACTCACCAAAGCTTATCTTCCGAGGTACCAAACTAGCCACGTGAAGGATGATCGAAAGGTGCTCCGGTCCCTACATGGTAATATCATGTAGGTATAGAGTATGCGTTAGTACGTTTGAATGTACTAACTACGTAGAATGCAAATGCAACAAGACATAAGCCAATATAGTAAAAATACATAATCATAAGCAATGAATAAGTATAATATCAATATGGCATGCGTGATCAATGCTTGAATTAAAACATGCTTGTAAGTCATAAAACTTGCACAGTAAATATCACTTGTGTGGGAAGAGATCTTAACCGACATAGACCAAGCGAACTACTACTTGGAATCCAAGGCATGTCACCCCCTTGTATGATGATTAAGACATGTCACTCGCTCAACAAGGTTATTGAGGTATGTCACCCCTCAACAAGGTGATTGAGGTATGCACCCCTCAACAAGGTCATTGAGGCATATCACTCCCTCAACTAGGTGATTGAGGCATGTTGGCCCCTCAACAAGGTGTGGTCTACTTGCAACATCATAGATACTTTTCATGAATTCTATACGTACATGTAAGTCCTTAATCATCATAAGGTCACTCGACCTATATATCATGAATAGATCATCAATAACATGAGAATCTTTGTCGAGACATATTACCAAACACTTGGTGGGTTCATAATGCTTGTTCAAAATCATGCAATTTAAGAGTAAAATATTATGAGAAAGCTCAATGTCAATCAACCCACCAACACATAGTAAAACTCTCATGTAGGGTGCCTTGAAATCCATTATCAAATCTCATAATAGATCACAGTTTCATAGCTCAAAACATGCATAGTCTCAATGGACAAAACCAATTCATAATAAAAGCTTGAAATATATAGACATGCATAATCAATCAACATTTCATAAGAATCCAACATAATTTATAATCATAATCCATAGTAAGAGACACCCATAAATGATACAACTTGAAAACATGTAATTTTCATAAATAGGAAGATTGGGCTCCATGGGTGAAAGGACTCAATGGATGAAACCCACATAACTCAAACTTGTGTTTTCTTGAGATGAGCTTGAAGAGAACTTAGAGCATTAAAAGAATTCTTGAGTTCCAAAGTTAAGCTTGAAATCCTAGAAAATTGAATGAGATATTTAGTTAAGTCTTGGAGAGCATTTTGTGAGGGTTTTGAGTGATATATAGTTGAAAATGGCTAAGTATGGGTGTTTTTATGCATAAGTAGGCATGGGGCTATGACCCCAATGTCTTAGGACGACATAGGAAAAATTATGGAAAGACTTGTACTAGTTTGCCCAGTCCGCGACATGAACCAAACATGCACAAAACAATTATACTGCTCTGCGTCTCTGGCGCATCGTGGCCAAGGCGCGGATGTTCTCTGGAAATCATAAATTAGCAAAATTTATTTTTCACTATGTGTCCTTTAATATCCGGGTTATACCCATTTCCCACTCAATTTTGCCCCTAGATCGAGAATATGAAGTTGTATTTTCGATATCACATACAAGTTTTGAGATATATGAAAATTACGATTATGGGTATTTCTGAAGTACAATATGGGGCTTTTCAATATCTCCTCCTTAGGAACATTTATCTCTGAATGAGAAAAAAACATGCATAAGGGAAGTAATCATGAAGATTTTAGCCCGAAATGAATGCAGTGGATACATTTAAACATAATTTTCAAAAAGTCTCAACATGAGTGTCAAAAATCACCATAAACTTGTTACCATGAACATGAATGGATGCAAATTGACATAAGGGCTGAAACTTAAGACTTGAAATCATATAAAGGACTATAATTAGTACCTTTAGCTTGAGTAGAGTGAAAGAGATATGGATATCGCTTTGTCATATCCGCCTAGGATTCCCATGTGACCCTTTCAACTTGTTGTTTCCTCCAAAGGACCTTGACGTAAGCTACGTCTTTATTTCTCAACTTCTTCACTTGTCTATCCAAAATCTCTACTGAGACCTCCTCATAAGTCAAATTACCCTTTACAACACCCACAACATCCAAGGGCAATATAGCACTTGGGTCACCCACGGACTTTCTCAACATGGACACATGGAAGACTGGAAGAACCTTATTCATCTCCATAGGTAACTCCAATGCATATGCAACCTTACCCACTCTCTTCAAAACACTATAAGGACCCATAAATTTTGGGCTCAATTTCCCCTTCTTGCCAAATCGAACCACACCCTTCATAGGTGAGACTTTCAAGTAAACCCAATCACCAACCTTAAATTCAAGATCTCTTTTCCTCACATCAGAGTAGGACTTTTGTCTACGTTGAGCTGTTTTCAATCTCTCCCTTATTAACCTCACCTTCTCCAAGGCTTCTATGACCAAATCCAAACCTAGAAAAGCCCTTTCCCCCACTTCAAACCACCTAACCGGGGATCTATAATGCCTACCATAAAGACCTTCCAAGAGAGCCATACCAATGCTTGAGTGGTAGTTATTATTGTAAGAAAACTCAATGAGTGGAAGATGTTCATCCCAACTACACTTAAACTCCAAAACACAAGCTCTAAGAATTTCCTCAAGAGTTTGGATAGTCCTCTCGACTTGACCATCCGTTTGAGGATGAAAAGTCGTGCTAAGCTTAACCTTAGTACCAAGACCTCTTTGGAAGGACCTATAGAAATGAGAAGTGAATTGAGCACCACGATCCGAAATGATAGACAAGGGCACCCCATGCAATCTATCCAACTCATGTATATACAACACGGCATAATCTTCGGCACCATAAATGGTTTTGACCTATAAGAAGTGAGTTGACTTTGTCATTCTATCCACAACAACCCAAATAGAGTCAAAATGTTTCCTAGTCTTAGGCAACCCAACCACAAAATCTATGTTGATCTCCTCCAGCTTCCAAGTAGAAATCTCTATATCTTGGGCTAAGCCACTTGGCCTTTGATGTTTGGCCTTCACTTGTTGGCAGTTGTGACGTTTGGATATGAACTTGGCAATGTCACTCTTCATACCACCCCACTAATACACCTCCCTTAAGTCTCTATACATCTTTGTAGAACCAGGGTGAATCGAATAGGATGAATTATGGGCCTTCCTCGAGATCAATTCTCTCAAGTTATCCACATTTAGCACACGAAATCTACCTCGGAACCAAAAGGCACCATCTCCCCCTTGGAGAAAACCTCTACTTTACCATCTTTCACCAAAGCTTTCAACTCTAGGAAGGCGAGATCAAGATCTTGTTTTGCCTTTACTTCCTCAATCAAGGATGATTTAGAACCGTCAACAACCACAACACCACCATTATGAACTTCATCCAACCTAACCCCTAATCAAGCTAGCCGGTGAACCCCTCTTGCCACCTATTTGTCACCATCATCAACATGAGCTAGACTACCCATAGACACCCTACTTAGAGTATCGGCCACAACATTATCTTTGCCGGGGTGATAATATACACTCATATCATAATCATTAAGGAGCTCTAACCACCTTCTTTGTATCAAGTTAAGATCTTTTTGGATGAACACATATTGGAGACTCTTGTGGTTGGTAAACACATCAACATGAACCTCGTACAAATAGTGATACCAAATTTTCAATGCAAATACTACGACCACTAATTCAAGATCATGGGTGGGATAATTCTTCTATTGCACTATGAGTTGATAGAGGCATATGCTATCACCTTACCATTTTGCATCAAAATGCACCCCAAACCAACTCTTGAGGTATCACAATACACCACAAATCCTTCCAACCCTTCTGGTAGAGACAAGATAGGAGCGGAGACAAGATTATTTTTCAATGTTTGGAAATCTTCTCACATCCATCGGCCCACACGTATTTTGCCTTCTTTTGTTTCAACTTAGTCATAGGAGAAGAAATAAAAGAGAATCCATTCACAAACCTCCGGTAATAACCCGCCAAACCTAAGAAACTTCTAATGTACGATGGAGTCAAAGGTCTAGGCCAATTTCTAATCACCTCCATCTTCTTTAGATCCACCTTAATGCAACCACTCGACACCAGATGCCTTTAGAAACCTCTTTCAACCAAAATTCATATTTTCCATATTTAGCATACAACCTCTCATCCCTTAAGATTTGCAATACCACCCTCAAGTGATTCACAAGCTCCTCCTCACTATGGGAATAAATCAAGATATCATCAATAAAAAACACCACAAAAAAGTCAAGGTGTGGTTTAAAGACCCTATTCATGAGATCCATAAATATAGCTGGTGCATTAGTCAACCCAAAGGATATAACCACGAACTCAAAGTGCCTATACCTAGTCCAGAAAGCCGTCTTGGGAATGTCACACTCCCTCACTTTAACTTGGTGATACCCAGACGCAAGATCAATCTTAGAAAAGTGACTAGCCCCTTAAACTTGATAAAAAAGATTATCAATCCTTTGTAGAGGGTACTTGTTCTTTATGGTGACTCTATTAAGTTACTGATAATCAATGCGCATTCTAAGAGAACCATCTTTTTCTTCACAAATAACACCGGTGTATCCCAAGGTGACCTACTAGGCCTTATGAAACCCTTCTCCAACAAATTCCTCAATTGCTCCTTCAACTCTTTCAACTTCGCCGGGGCCATACAGTAAAAGGGAATAGAAACGTGTTGAGTTTAAGGAAGGAGGTCTATACCAAATTCTATTTTCCTTTTGGGAGAAACACCGAGAAGCTCTTCAGAAAAGACATCAAGAAACTCATTAAGCACCGGAACTGACTCAATAGAAAGAGCTTTGGACTCAACATCCCTAACCTTTACAAGATGATTGACACAACCATTAGAAATCAACTTTTGGGCTTTAAGGAAAGAAATGAATCTACCCTTGACCACCACATCATGACTTTCTTACTCAAGGATGGGCTCATCAGAGAATTGGAATTTAACCCTACGGGTTTTACAATCAATAGAAGCATAATATGCATGCAACCAATCCATCCCAAGAATGACATCAAAATCCACCATATCTAACTCATCAAAATCACAAGGCAAGATTTTATACAATATGAATACGGGATAATTTCTATAAACTCTTTTAGCAACAATGGACTCACCAACCAGGGTCGACACTTCATAAGGTTCACACAACAATTCGGCACTAGCATGAAGCTTTTTAGCAATAAAAGGTGTAATAAAAGAAATAGAGGCACCCAGGACTATCAATGCATACACATCAAAATAAAAAACCTTTAACATACTGGTAACAACATCGGGCACCTCATCTACCCCTTTGCCTTGGAGTAGCCCCTTGTAGCCTCTTTTTCCCTTTTGATCCTCATTTGTATCTTGTCCTTGTGGACGACCATCCGTACCTTTATTTTGAGCATGAGGACAATTAATCACCTTATGAACCACTACACCACAACCATAACAAGCATTACAGTTTCTCAAACATGGAAAAATATGCTTTCTGCCACATCTTTGGCACACAGGGTTAGGCACCCCACTACCACCACCTTGGAATCTTAGATAATCATTAGCAAATCTCCTATTAGGAGCATTAGAAGAACCTTGGCCTTGAAACTTGTAGCTTTGAGGAAACCCGCCACCCTTGGAACCCTAGAATCTACCTTCAAAATGAGCCCTCTTGGACTTACTACTTTTTTTCTAAGATTTTCACCCTCTAGTTGCTCGGCATATGCCATGGGACGGGAAAAATCCATATCACCCATTCACATGCCTGTTAGAAACTCCTCATTAACCAAGTCGGACACTCCCAAAACAAATTTGTTCATCCTTAATCTCGGCTCAGAAACCAATTGTGGAGCATACTTCGAGAGTTGGTTAAACTTGAAAGCATGCTCCCTTCCACTCGTGGAAACTTGCTTAAGGTTCATAAACTTCATCATTTTAGCCTCTCTTATCTCGATAGGAAAGTACTGATTAAAGAATATGGCTTTGAACTCCTCCCAAGGAAAAGCATCATCATCTCCCCTCTCTAATTTCCATATTTCTATTAGGTGAACTAAATTTGGGCCACACCTTTGAGTTGGTAGGCCATTAACTCCGCTTTCTCCTCTGAACTGACCCCCATGATAGATAGCACTTTGTACACCTTATCGATAAACAATTGGGGATCCTCATCCGGTTTGGATCCATGGAACTTCAGCGGGTTCATTCTAGTGAAATCCCTCACCCTAGAAGACGGAGTGGGAGCATGAGGGTCTTGGACCCCTTGGTGAATTTGGTTGGTCATAGCACGAGCCAACATTGTTGTAGCATCCCAAAATTCATCTTGGGCTACCCCTCCAACTTGAGAGGCTTGAGGAGCGGGAAGCGCCGATTGCTCCTCGGGTGTACGGGCTTTCCTTAGTCTCCCTCTTGGAATTGACATGATGTAGAAGAGCATTCTTTAAGGGAAAAGCCTTACACTCACATCTAAAGCATGATATAGACTATGAAGACATGAAACATTTCTTAAAACGCCTGATAGCCTCCCATTCATAGTTGTGTCCCACTTCACAACCATGAATAAGACTCTAATCGACACAGTGTGTTGGATTTTGAGTACCATTAACAACCTAGTGCTCTGATACCAATTTTGTCATGACCCAAGCCTAGGGCCTAGACATGATACGAAGATTGATAACCTGAAGGGACCCTAAACAAGCCTCTTAGCATATCATTCACACATCCTTGGTCGCGAGAGCAAACTCAAAAACACAACAGATATAAATAAGGGAAGCGGGACAAAGGGAAGTCTCTATATTTATAAAAACATAAAAGGGCTGATCTCATAGCATAAGTACATGAAATATCCAACAACACCTCTAATATAGAATGGAGCAGGGGCCAAGACACTTTACGGTTTCACCCTCATAGTAACAAGTGTTTAACATAAAGAAATATCAAATAGCAAGAGTTGCATAGATAGTGTCCTCGGACTTGAGGACTCACCAAAACTTATCTACTAAGGTACCGAACTAGCCATGTGGAGGATGATTGAAAGGTGCTCCAGTCCCTACATGGTAATATCCTATAGGTATAGAGTATGCATTAGTACTTTTGAATGTACTAAGTATCTATGATACAATGCAACAATACATAAACCAATATAATCAAAATGCATAATCATAAGCAATGAAAAAGTATAATTTCAATATGGAATGCATGACCAATGCTTAAAGTGAAACATGCTTTTAAATCATACAACTTGAATAGTACATATCACATGTGTGGGATGAGACCTTAACCGACATAGACCAAGCGAACAATTGCTTGGAATCCAAGGCATGTCCCCCCTTGTAAGGTGATTGAGGCATTCACCCCTTTAATAAGGTGATTGAGGGATGTCACCCCTCAACAAGGTGATTGAGGCATGTCACCCCCTCAACAAGGTGATAGAGGTATCTTACCCCTCAACAAGGTGATTGAGGCATGTCACCCCCTCAACAAGGTGATTGAGGCATGTCACCCCCTCAACAAGGTGATAGAGGTATGTCACCCCTCAACAAGGTTATTGAGGTGTGTCACCCCCTCAACAAGGTGATTGAGACATGTCACCCCTCAACAAGGTGTAGACTACTTAGATACTTTTCATGAATTCAATCTGTACATGCAAGTCCTTAGTCATCATAGAGTCACTTGACTTATATATCATGTAATAGATCATCAATAACATGAGAATCCTTGTCAAGATATTTTATCAAACACTTGGTGGGTTCATAATGCTTGTTCAAAATCATGCAATTTAAGAGTGAAATAATATGAGAAAGCTCAATGCAAATCAACCCACCAACACATGGTAAAATACTCATGTAGAGTACCTTGAAATCCATCATAAAATGTCATAGTAGATCATAGTTTCATAGCTCAAAACATGCATACTCTGAATAGGCAAAACCAATTCATAGTATAAGCTTGAAATAGATAGACATGCATATTCAATCAACATTTCATAAGACCCCAACATAATTTATAATCATAATCCATAATAAGAGATAACCATAGATGATACAACTTGAAAACATGCAATTTTTATAAATAGGAAGATTGGGCTCCATAGGTGAAAGGACCCAATGGATGAAACCCACATATCTCAAACTTTGGTTTTCTTGAGATAAGTTTGAAGAAAACATAGAGCTTGAAGAGAATCCTTGAGTTCCAAAGTTAATCTTGAAATCCTAGAAATTTGAATCAGATATTTGGTTAAGTCTTGAAGAGGTTTTTGTTAGGGTTTTGAGTGATATAGAGTTGAAAAATGACTAAGTATGGGTGTTTTATGCATAAGTAGGAATGGGGCTATGATGCCAATTCCTTTGACCGACACAGGAAAAATTAAGGAAAAACTTGTACTGGTCCATGTCCAGTCTGCGACGTGGACCAAACGCACACAAAATATCATATTGCTCTGCGCTCTTTGCGGAGTTTCGGTTAGGGCATGGATGCTCTTTGGAAATTATAAATTAGAAAAATTTATTTTTAGCTATGGGTCCTCTAAAATCTAGGTTATACCTATTTTCCACTCAATTTTTCCCCTGATCGAGAATATGAAGTCAGATTTTTGATATCACTCACAAATTTTGAGATATATGAAAATGAAGATTATAAGTTTTTCTGAAGCATAATTTGGGGCATTTTAAGGGCTCATTATGATGGTGGGTTCTCTTTTAGTAAATCTGGTGGTGGTTGATTTCAACAAGGCTAAGGGTCCTCAAAAAGTGCTTCTCAAAGGTTTGACAAAGAGAAAGGGACCAATCTTAAGGCTCAAAGTGATGTTGGGAAAGGTGGTGCTATTCCTCCTAAGTGTTGTAGTTATGGAAAGAATCATGCAGGAGAATTTTTGAGAGAAACAATTGGTTACTTTGGTTGTGGAAAGATGGGACACAAGATTGCTAAGTAAAACAACCCCGAAGTGCCCAGAATCGTAATTTTCATATATCTCAAAATCTATGCATGATATCAAAAATTTGACTTCATATTCTTGTTCAGGGGGAAAAATTGAGTGGGAATTTCAAAATTCGAAATTTCAAAGTGCCCGATTTCTAGTGAGGAGCCGCGCTCAAGGCGCGAGCACCAGGGGCACGCCTCTATGTATTTTTGTTGCCAATTTTCTTGTTCGGTCCAAGGCTTTCGGGTCTTGCGCCTAAATCCTGCCATGCGTGAAAATACCTATACAAAGCCATATTTCACTTTCATATCCTACAAGACATTCCCCAATACTCTCTCAAACACTTGGACAAATATTTCAACCAAAAATTCAGGTGCCAAATCTCATCTGGATCTTAAGGATTTCACTCAAGCTTCAATTCATCAAGAATTCTCAAAAGTCAATATTTGCGGGTTTCAACCATTGGTTCCTTGCACCCATGGTGTCCAAACTTCCATTTTTTTTACCTAAAATACATGTTTCTAAGTTGATTTTACTTATGGGTCTTCTCTTATGAATTTAACTATTAACTATGTTGGGGTTTTGTAAAAGTGTGACTTTTTATGCATGTGTTGAGCTATGAATCTTAGATCTATCTTGAGATTTGATGAAGGATTTTGATATATATTTTATGAGGGTATTACCAAGTGTTAGTGGGTGGTCTTACACTAAATTTACTTACATGATTTCACTCTTGAATTGCATAGGTTTGGATTAGTATTGCACACTCACCAAGTGTTTGATAAAATGTCCGACTATTGTATCTTGAGTTGTGGAAGGCTTAATGTTTGGCATATGAGTTAAGTGACTTTGTGATGATCAAAAGGTTATATGAATATGTTGATTTCATGAGAAGTATCTATTGTGTTGTGAGTTGACCATAGCCAATTGAGGGGTGATGCCTCAATTGCCTAAGATGGGGGTGGTAAGCCATGAACCAATTGAGGGATTGGTACCTCAATCGCCTAGGATGGGGTTGGTAAGCCATCAACCAATTGAGGGGTTGGTACCTTAATCGCCTTGGATGGGGGTGGTATGCCATCATCCAACTGAGGGGTTAGTACCTCAATCGCCTAGGATGGGGGTGGTAAGCCATCAACCAATTGAGCGGTTGGTACCTCAATCACCTAGGAAAGGGGTGGTAAGCCATCAACCAATTGAGGGGTTATACCTCAATCACCTAGTATGGGGGTGTTAAGCCATCAACCAACTGAGGCGTTGGTACCTCAATCGGCTAGGATAGGGGTGGTAAGCCATCGACTAATTAAGGATTTGGTACCTCAATCACCTTGGACGGGGCTGGTAAGCCATCAAAAAATTGAGGGGTTGGTACCTCAATCACCTAGAATGGGGGTGGTAAGCCATCAATCGATTGAGGGGTTGTTACCTCAATCGCCTTAGATGGGGGTGGTAAGCCATCAACCAATTGAGGGGTTGGTACTTCAATTGCCTAGGATGGGGGTGGTAGGCCATCAATCAATTGAGTAGTTGGTACCTCAATCGTCTAGGATGTGGGTGTTAAGCCATCAACCAATTGAAGGGTTAGTACCCAAGTTGCCTAGGATAGGGGTGGTAATCCATCAACTAATTGAGGGGTTAGTACCTCAATCACCTTGGACAGGGTGGTAAGTGATCAACCAATTCAGGGTTTGGTACCTCAATCACTTCAAAGGAGTGGTCTACTTTGGATTCCAAGTACTAAGTTTGCTTGGTCTATTGAGATGGTCTCTATCTTCACATGTAATATATTCTATATAAACATATTTTACTTCAAGCATCATTCATACATGACATATTATTATTATGCTATCCATTGCTTATGATATTGCATTTTGCATACGTTGCATATCTTTTTTTGCATTGCATCCTACATATTTAGTACATTCAGATATACTAACGCATACTCTACGCCTAAATGACATTACCATGTAGGAATCGGAGCTCCCATTGATTCTCCTCCACGTGGCTAGATGGATTATTCAAGTTAGCTTTTGATGAGTACTCAAGTCTGGGGAAAATATCTATATTCTCTCATTCTTATTTTAGTCTAAATCTTGTATATTTGGATTACCTATTGTCATTATTATGAGAGTGATCTCAGTTGCTTGTCTTGGCCCCAACTAAGTTCTATGTTTAGAGGTGTTGTTGGATAAGTATGTAATGATGCTATAAGCTTGACTCTTTTTGACTCTCTTGATGTTTTATGAAATGAAGGTTTTCCTTTTGTCCCTATTCCATTATTTCTATTTTTTATTGTGTTTAATTTCTTTCTCAACCAAGGATGTATAATGACATGTTAAGAGGCTTACTTGGGGTTCCTTCTGATTTCCCATGCGTTGTGTCATAGTTAGGCCCTAGTTTGGGTCATGACAACTTGGTATTAGAGCACTTGATTGTTAATGGTCCTTGGAGTCCAACACACTGCATTGATTAAAGTCCTATTCATGGTTGTGAAACATGCCACTACTATGTAAGGGAAGCTATGAGGCATTTTTAGGAAATGTTTCCCTTCTTCTTGATCTATGTCGTGCGATATAGTTAAGTCCCCTAAGGCTTATTTTTTATTTTAATCTTCAGAATATGTCTCAATCTACTTAGGAAGGTGATATATCAAATGTGGAGGTTCACAAGGCTTTATGGGTAATGACCAAAGCGGTGACAAAATTGACAACTCAACTCAATCAATAAGTGAGTGCCCCCGAGACTTCAAATGGTAAAAGGAGGAGTAGTGAGGCCAAGAGGGCCCACTTTGGGGGTAAGTTCCAAAGTCCTAAAGGTGGTGGTGGTGTGGTGCCTTATGCTAGGTGCCCAAGATGTGATAGATGTCATGATGGCCCATGCTTGAGGGGTACTAATGCTTGGTATGGTTGTGGGAAGATGGGTCGTAAAGTAACAGATTTCCCTCGTAAATGCAATAAGCGTAAAGGAGGTGATGAGGGGGTGACAAAGCCTAGGTGACAAAAGTGTGGAAAAGGGCATGGTGGCCCATGTTTGAAGAGATCTAATTCTTGTTGTGGTTGTGGCGGATTTCGGTACAAAGTTAGTGGTTGTCCTCATGCTCAACCTAAAGGTAAGGGTGAAGGTCATCAAGGTGGTGCTCCACAACACACTAATTTTATGCTCTTTAAGGGAGGCAAGGAAGGGATGAGGCACCCGATGTTGCTACCAGTACGTTGAAATTTCCTTTGGCTTTGATGTGTATACATTGATGGACCCGGGTACCACTACCTCTTTTATTATTCTTTCTTGTTGCTAGTGGGCTTCAAGTGTGCCCCGAGTTGTTGTGTGAACGTCTGGAGTCTACCCTTTTTTTGGGTTTATTGTTGCTAGAAAGTTCATAGGTATTGTTCTGCATTCATATTACATTAGGTCTTACCTTGTGACTTGTTGAGTTTGATGTTGTGGATTTTGCTGTCATACTTTGGATGGATTAGTTGCATAGATATTTTGCCTCTTTTGATTGTAGGGCTCGTAGAGTTAGATTTCAATTCCCTAAATAAACCCATCCTTGAGTGGGGGCTTGTAGGGTGGTTGTTAAGGGGTAAGTCCGTTTCTTTGTCTTAAGGTACAATTGATCTCTAAGGGTTGCATTTATCATCTTGTAAGAGTTAGGGATGTTGAACCTAAGTTATTTCTATTGAGTTGTTTCCGATGATCAATGAGTTAGTGAATGTCCTTTCTAATATTTTAAATTTGAGATGGAGTTTTTTTGTTTGACTTATGCATTGGTTATGTCTATAGGTCTCATGAATAGGGTCTTTAACCCCTACCTTGTCATTTTTGTGGTGGTCTCTAGTGTTGAAGTACTGCTTTATTTAGAGTGTGAACTATTTGGGGGGTAGTTTTGCAAATCTTGGGGAAAGAGAAGTTGTTTGCTAAGTATGAGAAGTGTGAATTTTGGTTGAAGGAGGTTACCTTTCTAGGTCATGTGGTGTCGGTGGATGGTATTAAGATGGATCCTAAGGAGATTGATGTGATTAGAAATTGGACTTTTGACTCCCTTGGACATTAGGAGTTTCTTGGGCTTAGCAGATTACTACCGGAGGTTTGTGAATGGGTTCTCTTCTATTGCTTCTCCTATGACTAAGTTGACTCAAAACAAGGCTAAAATTTTGTGGAACTATGAGTGTGAAAGGCGCTTCCAAACCTTGAAGGGTAAGCTTGTCTCCGCTCCTATCTTGTCTCTACCGAAAGGGTTGGTTGTGGATTGTGTGTTGATGCAAAATGGTAAGATGATAGCCTATGCTTTTAGACAATTTGAGATGCATGATAAGGATTATCCTATCTATGACCTTGAGTTGGCCACTGTGGTATTGGTTTAAAAATTTGGCATCTTATTTGTATGGAGTGCATGTTGATGTGTTCACCGATCACAAAAGTCTCCAATATGTGTTCACCCAAAGGATCTTATCTTGAGACAAAGAAGGTGGTTAGAACTTCTTAAGGATTATGATATGAGCGTGCATTATCATCTCGGTAAGACTGATGTTGTGGTCAGTGCTTTGAGTAGGGTGTCCGTGGGTAACCTAGTTGATACTGATAGTGGTAGCAAAGAGGTGGCTAGGGAGGTCCACTTGTTGGCTAGATTGAGGGTTACGTTGGAAGAGGTTGACTATGGTGGTATTGTGGTTTTTGGTGGTTAAAAAATCTTCCTTGGTTGATGTGGTAGGAGCAAAGCAAGATCTTGATCCCTCCTTGTTAAAATTAAAGGGTTTGGTGACTATTGGTAAGGTGGAGGTTTTCTCCCAAGGGGGAGATGGTGCCCTTAGGTACCAAGGTAGGTTGTGTGTGCCTAGTGTTGATGACTTGATAAAGAGGGTCCTCGATGAGACTAATAATAGCTATCATTCTAGCATTTGGTATGGATCCTTTGAGACTCCATATGGTAGACATTATATATCCGCAGTTGGGTGGTTTGAAGTGGTAGGAATTGCTTTGTTGGGTCTGTATCTAGTTATAGAGGATATAGAGAAGGTAAGGTTGATTAGGGAAAGGATGAAGTGGCCAAAATTCGTCAAAGGTCCTATGTCGATGTGAGGAGAAGGGATCTTGAATTTAAAGTTAGTGATTGAGTCTATTTGAAGGTTTCACCCATGAAGAGTGTGGTCCGATTTGGCAAGAGAGCGAATTGAGTTTAAGGTTTGTGAGTCCTTATGGAGTGTTGAGGAGGATTGGTAAAGCTGCATACGAATTGGAGTTGCCAGTGGATAGGGATATGGTTCGTCCGGTATTTCATGCGTCTAAGTTGAGGAGATGTAGTGATGATTCAAGTGTTATAGGACTTTGAGGTTGTGTATATTGTGGAGGAAGAGTTGACTTATGAGAAGGTCCGGTGGAGAAGTTGGGTGAATATGAGTAAAGGTTGATTTGTAAGGGTGCAGTATTTGTCAAGGCCCTTTGGGAGAATCGTCAAGTTAGAAGTGTCATTCGGAGAGCTGCAGCGAGCATGGAAGAGCAATATCTGTACCTCTTTCATTCCATTCAAGCTTATGATAACAAATCAAGTCCTTTTTATGATTTCAAGTCTAAATTCTCAGCCCTTATGTCGTTTGCATATATTTATGCTTATATTGACAAGTTCATGGTGATTTTAACACTTACGTTGAGATTTTTGAAAATGGTGTTTAAGTGCACTATTGTATTCTTGTTGGGGCTGATTTCTTCATGATTACTCTTCTTATATACATCTCTGTGACATTCGGGGACGAATTTTCCCAAAGGAGAGATATTGAAACGATCACAAAAAGTGCCCGAAAATGTGCCTTGGAAGTGCTCGGAATCGTATTTTCCATATATCTCAAAATCCGTGTGTAATATAAAATATTTGACTTCAGATTCTTGTCCAGGGGGAAAAATTGAGTAGGAAATGGGTCTAACCCTGATTGTAGAGCAATCATATCAAAATTCAAAATTTCAAAGTGGCCGATTTCCAGTGAGGAACCACGCCCAAGGTGCGACGTGCCAGGGGCGCGCCTCCATGTATTTTTGTTGCCAAAGCTCTTGTTCGGTCCAAGGCTTTTGGGTCTTCGGCCTAAGTCCTCCCATATGTGAAAATACCTATAGTCCTCCCATATGTGAAAATACCTATACATAGCCATATTTCACCTTCATATCATACAAGACATTCCCCAATACTCTCTCGAACACTTGGACAAATATTTCACCCCAAAATTCAAGTGCGAAATCTCATCTGGATCTTAAGGATTTCACTCAAGCTTCAAGCCTCCATTTCCAATTTTCATAAAGAATTCTCCAAAGTCAAGGTATGTGGGTTTCAACCATTGGATCATTGCACCCATGGTGCCCAAGCTTCCTTTTTACATAAAATACATGTTTCTAAGTTGATTTTAAGAATGGGTCTTCTCTTATGAATTTGACTATGAACTATGTTGAGGTTTTGTAAAAGTGTGACTGTTTGTTCAAGTTTTGAGCTATGAATCTTAGATCTATCTTGAGAATTGATAAGGGGTTTTGATATATATTGCATGAGGCTATTACCAAGTGTTAGTGGGTGATCTTACATTGAATTTACTTGCATCATTTCACCCTTGAATTGCATGGTTTAACACTAGTACTGCACACCCACCAAGTGTTTCATAAAATGTTCGGCAAATGTATCTTGAGTTGTTGAAGGCGTAATGTTTACAATATGAGTTAAGTGCCTTTATGATGATGAACGAGCGAGAAGTATCTATTGTGTTGTGAGTTGACCATAGCCAATTGTAGGGTAATGCCTCAATTGCCTAGGATGGGGGTGGTAAGCCATCAACTAATTGAGGGGTTGGTACCTCAATCTCCCAGGATGGGGGTGGTAAGCCATCAACCAATTGAAGGGTTGATACCTCAATTGCCTCATCGACCAATTTAGGGGTTGGTACCTCAATCGCCTAGGATGAGGGTGGTAAGCCATCAATCAATTGAGGGGTTGGTGCCTCAATCACCTAGGATAGGTGTGGTAAGCAATCAACCAATTGAGGGGTTGGTACCTCAATCGCCTAGGATGGGGTTGGTAAGCCATCAACCAATTGCAGATTTGGCACTTCAATCGCCTAGGATGGTGGTGGTAAGCCATCAACCAATTGAGAGGGTGGTACCTCAATTGCCTAGTATGGTGGTGTTAAGACTTCAACCAATTGAGGGATTTGTACCTCAATCGCCTGGGATGGGGGTGGTAAGCGATCAACCAATTGAGGGGTTGGTACCTCAATCACTTCTAAGGGGTGGTCTACCTTGGATTCCAAGTACTAGGTTTTCTTGGTCTATAGAGATGGTCTCTTCCTTCATATGTAATATGTTCTCTATAAGCATGTTTACTTCAAGCATCATTCATACATGACATATTTTTATTATTCTATCCATTGCTTATGATATTGCATTTTGCCTATGTTTCCTATCTCTTATTGTATTGCATCCTATATAGTTAGTACATTCAGACTTACTAACACATACATTATACCTACATGATATTACCATCTAGGAACCGGGGCTCCCATTTATTCTCCTCTGCATGGCTTGATGGATTGTTCAAGTTAGCTTTTGGTGAGCCCTCAAGTCCATGGACAATATCTATCTTCTCTCATTCTTATGTTTAGACTAAATCTTGTATATTTCGATTACCTATTTTCATTATTATGAGGGTGATCCCGGTTGCTTGTCTTGGCCCCCTCTAAGTTCTATGTTTAGAGGCATTGTTGGACAAGTATATAATGATACTATAAGCTTAACTCTCTTAATGTTTTATGAAATAAAGGTTTTCCCTTAGTTCCTATGCCCTTATTTCTATTATTTTATTGTGTTTAATTGCTTCTGCACCCAAGGATGTGTAATAATATGTTAAGAGGCTTGCTTGGGGTTCCTTCGGGTTCCTCATGCGTCGTGTCACCTCTAGGCCCTCGTTTGGGTCGTGACACTAAGTGCTGTAATGTTTCTAATAAAGGTAAGGAGGGACGTCCCCAAGGTCGAGTAGCTCAAAGAGGTAAAGTGCAACAAGGTGCGCAAGCCCAAGGTGGTGTTCCACATGGTAATTGATTCTATGCTTTGTATACTAGGCAGGAAGTTGATGAGGCTCCCGATATGGTTATCAGTATGTTGAAAGTCTTTTATCATGATGTCTATGCTTTGCTTGACCCCAGTACCAATATGTCTTTTGTTATCCTTTATGTTGCCATAATATTTGATGTGTCTTCGAAAGTTTTGTTAGAGCCTTATTTGGTTTATACTCCTATTGGTGAGTCAGTCCCAGCCATGAATATCTATAAAAGTTGTCTCATATTGGTCTTACATAAAGTCTTTCCATGTGAGCTAGTTGAGCTTGATATGATCGATTTTGATGTTATTCTCGGTATGGATTGGTTGCATGCATCCTATGCTTCTAAAGATTGTAGGACCCATAGGGGCACATTCCAAGCTTCTAATGAGACCATCTTAGAATGGAAGGGAACCTATTATGTGTTCAAAGGGAAGTTTGTCTCCTATATGAAAGACATGAAAATGATCTCTAAAGGTTGTCTATACCATGTCATATGAGTCATGGATGTTGAGTCTCATGTTCCTACTCTTGATTTGGTCCCTATCATATATAAGTTCCTTGATGTCTTTCTTGATGATCTACCTGATATTTATCCCATAAGGGAAATTGATTTTGGTATTGATCTCTTGCTCGACACCCAGCCTTTTTCCACCCCTTTATACCCTTATGGCCCCAATAGAGTTGAAAGAATTGATGGAACAATTGAATGATTTGCTCGACTTCATAAGTCCTAGTGTGCCACCCTAGTTTGCTCTCTTATTGTTTGTAAGGAAGAAACACAGTTCACTATAAATATGCGTGGATCATCTACAACTGAATAAAGTAACCATCAAAAACAAATATCCACTTCCAAGGATCAATGACCTCTTTGATCAACTATATGGTGCAAGCTACTTTTTCGAATATTGATCTCCGGTTTGCATACCACCAATTGAGGATCAAGGAGGATGACATTCCAAAAATGGCATTTAGAACATAATATGTTAATTTTGAATTTTTGGTTATGTCATTTAAACTAACAAATGCCCCTACTGCATTCATGGATTTGATGAACAAGACCTTCAAATTGTATTTGGAAATGTTTGTTGTAGTTTTCACAGATGATATATTGGTGTATTCACGGGATGTGAAAATCGTGAAGATCATTTGAGGATTATGTTGCAAATATCGAGAGATAAAGAACTCTTTTCCAAGTTTAGCAAGTGTGAATGTTGGCTTAGAGAGGTGGATTTTCTCGGTCACATTATTTCAGGTGATGGAATTAGGGTTGATCCAATGAAGACAAAAGCTTTGAAGACTTGGCGTAGACCGTTGTCTCCATCCGATATTAGAAGCCTTTTGGGTTAGGCCAAATATTATATCAGTGTTTTTGAGGGATTTTCCTCTATTTCTTCTCCTTTGACATGGTTGACCCAAAAGAAGGTAAAATTCCAATGGTCTGATGAATGGGAAAAGAGTTTTCAAATGTTGAAGGATTATCTTACTTGGGCCCCTATTTTGACATTGCTCGAAGGTCCAGATGGTTTTGTGGGGCATTGAGATGTCTCACATATAGGCTTGGGTTGTGTGTTGATGCAGCATAGAAAGGTCATTGCCTATGGTTCAAAGAAATTGAAAGTGCATGAAAAGAACTGTGGCAACCCTCATAGAAGGATACCACTTCTGTACAATCTGGGCTAACCTAACACTTGCTAAAATATTAAGAGCTTAATACGCAACATACTAATCATAATTTAATAATGAATTCAAAATAGTTATAGGTACGGGATTTTGTCCTAGAAGTAGTTCAGTTCATTTTGGGTTCCAGTTTATAGCATGAGCAACTTCCAAAATAATTTAAACCAATATCTTGCGACATTTTTATATATTTTCCATTCTATTATAGTACACATTGAAAATTATTACCAATGCTAAAATTCAAAGAAATAATATTTACTAGTTTTCGTTTCATACAATCACCTCAAAATAACTGGTATTTTAATATAGGTTCAAGCTCGTTGGCTCCAATTCAATTAAACAAGCCCAAACTTCAAGTTACAAACCATGGTTTTCATAATTAACACTAGCCTTTCAAATTTATGCATACATATGCAACATGAGAATCGTGTACATGTCCCAAAACTACTACAATGTATATGTTTAGATGCGAATGTGATCTTCTGCACAACTCCCAAAATTTATCTTCAACGATCATCCTCAAGCATCATCTCGGGTATCCCCTACAATATAAATAACTATCTCTAAGCATGAAACTTAGTGGTGTAAAATCTAAAAGCGGAAACCTTTAGATTCCTCAATTTATCTTTCTTAAGCCAAGGCAACAGAAATACAATATAATAAGTAGACCAAGTGAACAAATAGATCACCAGTATCAAGTATGATATTTAAAGGTCTAAATGTCAAGAGTTCCTGGAAATATCTTTATAAGACAATCAAACAAGAAGTTCTCCTAATATGTATCTCATGCCTTCACACCAAACATAATTAAGTATCAAGAAGGGCCGAGGACCTATATCAAGAAAGGCTAAAACCCAATAATCAAGAGAACCAAGAACCATATTAAGAGTGGCTTTCGGGCTTATGATGGACTGCTTCCATACTTGGGAAGAACCAAAAATCCATAGTCAAGATGGCAATTGATCTGAACAGGAGGCATGCCAATAGTGAAAAAGTCTCAGCCACAAGAAGAACAAAGTCTACAAGGATGTCAAGTGATCAGGCAATTCATACAAATGGGCGAATTAAGCGAGTTCCTTGCAAGTCTCAAAATATATCAACACGGCCAGATAAAAAGGACAAGAACATAGATGAGATGCCAAGAGAACATTCAAATGTATCAATAGATAACAAAAGCACTAGAACAAGTTTTTACATGAACCTGAACCTTTTAGCATACAACCGACCCTATTGAGTTCAAGTCGTGGATCAATACGACATCAGTTTCTTCAATCAATTTCCTTAAAATTGTCTAAGAGTGTGAGTACTTTAATACTTATTTATATTCTCATTTAACATTTAGCACTTTTAAAAGGTAAAAACGAACAAGATAGATTCAAAAAGTGAGCTTCATTTCTGCAAATCACACTCTTCTCGGCTGTTTTACTGCCTTGAAACGTAACTAAATTTTGAATTGGTAAATAGGAAAACTAGGCTTTTCAATCTACATGAAAACTATACGTATATGAATATAGGTTTCAAAAAATTAAGAGATCCTTCAAAATACCCTTTGCACAAGAATTTATAATTGAATCACTAAAGCACACCCCTAGGGATTCCTATGTCTAACTCTGGACAGAACTTGTCCTAAATAGCGTCCACTATTTTGAATCCATAAATACAAAATTATATTCCAACATAACATAATATTATAGGTACATCTCTTGGCGTTTCAAAGAACTCAAAACCATCACAAAATATATCTCACATATCAAGATATGATTAACATACTAACAACAGTACATAGAAGGCTTCTCAGACAGAAAACTGACCAGAACTTTCACTGTGTTTTGTCCCCTTGTTCGGTACCATAAAAGCAGATTCATAATTTCATATAAGCAAAATAATTATAGGTATGTAAATTCTCTTTTCAAAACGTATTTACACACTAAAAACAAAGCTACATACAATGAGATATTCCACAATTACTATATACTATGCAATTTAAAGATAAAATTCAACCACTTACCAAAGAGTAGGGGATTTCTTAACTTTTCTCTAAGGAACTGATTTCGTTCTTGTGTTTTTATCAAACATAAGGTCATGAGAGAGTTTATAAGGTTTTATATGTTCTTAAAACTGACTTTATTTGGGAAAAATGTATTTTATGTTAAAAGCAAGTTAAAAGAAAACTATCCAATAAGGTGGCTGCCCAAAGTTCCTTTTTCTTATTACTCATTTGATTATTTACACATTAATATTTATTATCAAGGCTTGTTAACATATATGATTGCATAAATTAAATAGATCTCACTAAAAAAAACCCTCCCTCATCCTTCCGATAATTCAAGAAAATCAATTTCTTTAACGACACAAATTCAACTCAAAGAGTTGTGAAGTAGGGGTTGATTTTATCTCTAGGGAACACCTTTTTGAAAGTGAATAAATTATTTCATAATAAGGGTATTACAACTCTCTCCCCCTTAAGAAATTTCATCTCAAAATTTACCTTATGCTATTCTCGAAATAAGTGCGGATATTGGGTCCTCATATTTTCTTCCCTCTCCCAGGTAGCTCTTTCTCCGGAATGGTTCCTCCAAAGTACCTTTACTAATGGAATTTTCTTATTTATGAGTTCTTTTATTTCTCAAGCTTGAATATGGATAGGTTCCTCATCATACTTCAAGTCTTGATTAACCTCAATAGATTCAACTAGTGGGACATGAGAGGGGTCAGAACGATATCTTTTGAGCATTGACTTGTGGAAGGCATTGTGGATCTTGTGCAATTTGGGTGGTAATGCTAATTTATATGCAGCTGGTCCCACTCTTTCAAGTACCTCATAGGGTCCAATAAATCGGGGACTAAGTTTTCTCTTTCAATCAAATCTCATAATCTTCTTCCATGGAGATACTTTTAAGAATACCTTATCACCAACTTGATACTCCATATCACGACTTTTAAGATCAGTATATGATTTTTACCTATCTGAATCGATCTTCAGACGATCCTTGATCACCTTTACCTTGTCTTTAGTTCGCTTCACAATTTCAGGACTAGTAAGTTTTCTTTCACCAACTTCACTCTAACAAAGAGGAGTCCGACATTTTCTTCCATATAAGGCTTCATAATGAGGCATTCCAATACTCTATTAGTAGCTATTATTGTAAGTAAATTCTACTAAAGCCAAATGTTTGTCCCAACTACCCTCAAACTTCATGATGCATGCTCGAAGCA
Source organism: Solanum clarkiae (assembly GCA_011800125.2). Classification (NCBI taxonomy): domain Eukaryota; kingdom Viridiplantae; phylum Streptophyta; class Magnoliopsida; order Solanales; family Solanaceae; genus Solanum; species Solanum clarkiae. The sequence goes on along the minus strand of JAABOM020076521.1, from coordinate 33,381 downwards.
TATCCTCTAAAATTTGTATCACTCTTTATAACTACCCATTTGTCTGAGGATGAAACGAGGTGTTTAAATTCAACTTGTTACCCAAATGTCTTCCAAGCTAGACCAAAATCTTAATGTGTAACAAGGCATCTTGCAAGCTAGATGAAAATCTTAATGTAAACCTTAGGTCTCTGTCGGAGACAATAGAGATAGGGATTTCGTGCAACCTTACAATCTCATCAATGTATAGTTCTGCTAACCTCTCAAGTGAATAATCCACCCTGATTGCTAAGAAATGAACACTCTTCATTAATCTATCCACTATAACCAATATTGCATCATGGTTCTTTTGAGTGCAAGGAAGTCCAAAAACAAAGTCCATTGTAATTCCCTCCCATTTTCATTTTGGCATTGGCAAGGATTAGAGTAGCCCAATTGGAACTTGATGTTCTACTTTTGTTTGTTGGCAAACCAAACATTTTGAAAGATACTCAGCAATGTCTTTCTTCATACCATTCCACCAGTAGTATTCTTTAAAGGTCCTGTGCATTTTCGTACCTTGGAGGTACATGGCAAATGAAAAAGTGTGTGCTTCCTTCAATAATTCTCCTTTCATTCTTTCTTCATTAGGGATACACAACCTATTTTGATAAGGAAATACACCCCCCCTCTGTTAATGAAAAATCATGTTTTTTTCCATCTTGAGCCTTTTTGGTTAGTTCCATGAGTTTCTCATCTAACTTTTGTGCTTCTCTAAACTTGCTCAAGCAATACAGATTTAACTTACAGTTGGGAAATAATCGGGCCAGATGAATGAATTGCAATATGAATATTCATGGCTCTTAACTCGAGAAGCAAAGGCAATAGACTCAAGAATAGTCTTGCAAAGGACTTGCAACTTAAGGAATCTGCAACCACATTAGCTTTTCCGTGATGATAATCAATCGTGCAATCATAATCCTTAATAAGTTCAATCCTTCTATGTTGTCTTAGGTTCAACTCCTTTTGTGTACCCAAGTATCTCAAGCTTTTGTGATAAGTGAATATGTAACATTTTCTCCATAAAGATAATATCTCCAAATCTTTAAGGAAAATACTATAGTAGAGCGTTCCAAATCATGAGTAGGATAATTCAATTCATGTGGTTTTAATTTTTGAGAGGTATGAGAAATAACTTTCCCTTCCTGCATCAGAACACACCCTAGACCACGATGAGATTCATCACTATATATCACATACTCCTTCCCCTTCATCGGTAGAGTAAGTACAGAAGCTTGTGTCAACAAGGATTTAAGAGTTTCAAAGCTCTCTTGGCATTTATCACTCTAAATAAATGTTTCCTCTTTCTTCAAGAGATTGGTCAAAGGGAAGGCTATAATGGAGAAGCCTTTCACGAACCTCCTATAGTATCTTGCCAAGCCTAGGAAGATTCTTAATTCGGTTGGACTTTTGGGAGGTTTTCATTCAACAATTCCTTGGATTTTACTAGGATTCACCTTCACACCTTCGGCTGACATGACTTCCCCAAGAAGGTCACTTCATTTAGCCAAAATTCACACTTGGAAAGGGTTGCATAAAGCTCTTTATATTTAAAATTTTGCAAAACAATTCAAAGTACTTATCGTCACTCCCTTGGAATACACAAAAATATCATCTATAAAAACTATCACAAATTGATCTAGATATGGCTTGAATGTTCGATTTATTAAATGCATGAATATTGTGGGAGCATTTGTCAATCCCAATGGCATCACAAAAAATTCATAATGTCCATACTGAGTTCTAAAAGAAGTTTTAGAAATATCTTTCTCTTTAACACACAGTTGATGATACTCAGACCTTAAATCAATCTTTGAGAATACATTAGCACCATTAAACTGATCAAATAAATTATCAATCCTTGGACAGTGGATATTTATTCTTGACTGTTATTTTGTTGAGTTGTTTGTAGTAAAGACATAATCTAAGAGTTCCATCCTTCTTCTTTAAAAATAAAATAGGGGCTCCCAAGGAGAAAACTAGGATGGATAAAACCCTTCTCAAGAAGTTCTTGCAACTAAGTTTTTGACTGTTTAGTTTTGCTGGAGCCATCTTATAAGGAGTAATGGAAATAGGAGTAGATCCGGGAATAAGCTCGATTGAAAATTCTACTTCCCTTTTTGGGGATAACCCAGCAAGATTTTCTAGGAAGACTTCTTGAAAAATCGCACACCGTAGGTATATCTTTAAGACTAGGGCTCTCCAAGCATGTATCAACTATGTGAGCAAGATATGCATCACAACCTTGCCGAATCATCTTTCTTGCCAAGGCCTCAGAAATAATACTAGACGTCAATGATCTTTCACCTTGTACAATAATATGAGAAAATGCAGGGTCTTTAAAAGTCATGTGCTTTGATCTACAATACGCTACTACATGATATTTACAAAACCAATCCATCCCAATAATAAAATCAAAATCTTTCAAGGGCATTTCAATCAAATCAGCCGGGAAAACTAGCTCTTCCATCATGAAGGGACAAGCTCAATAAGTTTGATTACAAACAACTCGGTAGTCCAAGGGACAATCAACTAGCACATTGTAGTTAAACCTCACAAATTTAACATTTTCAGGAAGAACGAGTGATGAACAAACATAAGAATGTGTAGAACCATGATCAAATAATGTACACACACATAAACCAAATAAATGAAATTTACCAACAACCACATCTTGGTCATCTTGATCATTCCTTTGTTTTATAGCATAAGCTCTTTTCATAGCGCTAGGCCCACTAGGTTGATTTGCTCCACTTGCTCCTGCTGCTTATATGTTTTTTGGTCTTGCACCACTATTGGTTCGAGGAGTAGTATTAGAAGGCTTCTGAACCGACCCCTCAATGTGCAAGGAAGAAACCTGTTTAGGATAGTCTTTGACTTTATGATCAAAGTTGTTGCAGTTAAAACACACAGTAGAAACTCTCCTATAAACATCTTAATGATTCTACCTATATTGTTAACAAATAGGAACATGAGTCCTGCCATGGCCTTTATTTGGAGTGCTACCTGTTGAATAATTTGATCTGCTTTGCTTGAATTGAGATGACCTGTTAATACCACTAGCCTTAGAATCATCAAACCTTCCACTTTTGTATGGACCTCCAAAATTTGATCTAGGTTTTTGTAGTTTTTTTTTCATGTCTACTAGCTTCTTACTTATCAAGCCTTTCCCAGGTAAGAGTTGCGGAAACTAATCTGTAGAAGTTCTTATGTTGCAAGATTGCCACATTCTTTCTGATAGAATCATTTAAGCCATCTTCAAATCTCTTGCACTTATCTTTCTCCTCTTTAATAATATCTCCAAAATAATGAGAAATCCTTAGAAACTTTTGTTGATATTCAGCAATAGACATGCCCCGCTGCCTCATACTTAAAAATTTTTCTTTTTCTTAGCATTACAGTAGGCAGGTTGAACATACTTCAGATGAAACTCCTTAAAAAATCATTCCAAGTAAGACCCGGAGGTTTTACCTTGAAACTTGAACACTTACCATCAATCATAAGCATCTTTTTGTAACAGTGAGACAACATACATAAATTTTGCAACATGTGAACACTCCAATCGCTCAACACCCTCTCCATGTGTTCCAGCCATTGTTCAACATCAGTGGAATCAACAGTACCTTCAAATTCAACTCCACCCATTTTTCTCATTTTCTCGAAGTTTATACCATTAGGATCATGCATCACTTCAGCCATGTGATGGAAGATTTCAGCCATCTGTTGGAAAATTCATAACCTAAGTACTACGGCTCATCTAAGGATGTGGGACAGGTCTTACACCTTGGTTTCCCACATCAGACCCACTAGTAAGGGGGACGTATTGATCCAAAAGATGTTCGCTAACCCCTTCTAGTGCACGAGGTTGGGAATAAGAGTTATATGATTGTCACGATCCAAGCCTAGGGCTTAGACGTAACCAGCGAATGGGGAACCCAAAGGAACCATAAACAAGGCTCACAGAATATCATTACACATCCTTGGTCGCGAAAGAAAATAGAATGACAATAAGAGATAAATGTAAACAAGGGAAAATCGAGACTAAGGATAAACTTCCATATCACAAAGATCAAGAGTCAATAGAGTCAAGCTCATAGCATAGATACATAACATGTCCAATAACTCCTATACAACATAGATAGCAGCGGGGGCCAAAACATAGAATCTAGGCTCACCCTCATAGGCAACACATAAGTCAAAGAGAGAAAGTCATAATACATAGCAATAGACTATAAGTAACGTCCCCGGAATGGAGGACTCACTAACAAGCTTGTTAGAAGTCACACTAGCCACGTGGAAGATGATGATCAAGCGGTACACCAGTTCTTACATGATGACATCATGTACGTATAGAGTATGCATTAGTAAGTTTGAATGTACTAAGTATGTAGGATGCAATGCTACAAGAGATAGGCATCATAGGATAAATGCATAATCATAAGCAATGATAACATACTATCAATATGACATATATGAATGATGCTTGAAGTAAAACAGGCTTATATAGATCATAATAAGAGTATAAAGAGTGACCATTATAGTGCAAGTCAACGCCTACCACCCCTTTGGATAGGCGCATGAAAGTGCGAACCCCTCCATGAGGTTGATGGAGTAGAAACCCCCCTCTGAGGTTGACGGAGTACAAATCCCCCATCAAGGTTGATGGAGTACAAACCCCCCATCAAGATTGATGGGTACCAACCCCCAACAAGGTTATTAGGCCTACCACCCTCCGAACTAGGCGACCAAGATACCAACCCCTTGATAGATTACCCGGGCCAACAACTCCCCGAGCCAGGCTTGGTTATCCCCAACACTATATAGAGATAATATCATATATATACACTCCTTTCATCATCATACACATACATTCCTTTTCATCTTCATCCCCTCATCATTTCATCATCATATAGTCATTCAACTCATAAGATATACATTGGACCTTCAATTCCTCAAGAATCCATAACCGGACATTTTATCAAACACTTAGAGGGTGTGTAGTGCTAGTATAAAACCATGCAATTGAAGAATGTAATCATGTAAAAAAGTTCATTGTAAAATCCCCAATAGATACTCGGTAACACCCTCAAGCAATACACATCGAATCTCATATTAGATCTTAGATTCATAGCCCAAAGCACAGTAAAAAAAGTCACAAATTTCATATACCCAACATAGCATGTAGTGAATTCCATAATGAATAAAACCCATGAAATAAGTCAACTTTGAATCATGCAATTTTGAGTAAAAGAGCTTGGGTATCATGGGTGAAGGGAACCCATGAAAGGAACCCACACACCTTAGCTTTGGAGATGAACTTGATGAAGATTGAAGATGGAGACTTGAAGCTCGAGAGAAAATCCTTAAATCCGGAGAGAGTTTTGAGGCTTGAGTTTAGGAGATAAAATATTTGGCTAAGTGTTTGAATGAGTATTGGGGAATGTTTAGAATGATATGAAGGTGAAAAATATAAAGTATAAATATATTCACGTTTGGGGAGACTTAGGCCTAAGACTTAAAAGCCTTGGACCGCAAGAAAAATTACTGGATAGAATTTACACAGGTCCGTATCTGTTTCACGATAAGGACCTATCATGAAGGACAAATTTACACTGGTCCGCGATAGTTGTACTTCGCGGCACTATCGCAGATCGATTCTGGAAATAAAAATATTGGAAATTTGAAATTGATATTCGTTTGCTCTAAAATCGGGGTTAGACCCATTTTCCACTCAAAATGATCCTTTGAACAAGAATATAAAGTCATATTTTCGGTATCGTGCACGGATTTTGAGACATATGGAAATTACGATTTCGGACACTTCCGAGGCACATGTTCGAGCACTTTTTGGGGTCGTTTCAGTATCTCACCCTTGGGAACATTCTTCCTTGAATATCAAAGAGAAATATATGAGATGTACAAACATGACATTTTCAGCCCACATAGAGATGCAACAATGCGCTTAAACATCATTTCGAAAACTTCATCGCAAGTATAAAGTCATCACGAATTTGTCAATCAAACATGATCATATGCAATGACATGGGGCTGAACATAAGACTTGAGATCAAATGAAAGACTTAGATCAATACTTTAGGCTTGAGTGGAGTGGAAAAGGTAAGCAAATCGCTTTTTCATATCTGCTTCGACCTCCCAAGTAGCACTCTCAACTTGTTGATTCCTCCAAAGGACCTTAACGGAAGCCACCTCTTTGTTTCTCAATCTCTTCACTTGCCTATCCAAAATCTGAACTGAAACCTCTTCATATGTCAAATTATCCTCAACAACACCCACAACATCAAAAGGCATAATGGCATTCGGATCACCCACACATTTCATCAACATGGACACATGGAACGCCGGATGAACCAATTCCATCTCACTAGGCAACCTCAACTCATAAGCTATTTTGCCAACGCTCCTCATGACATCATAAGGACCAATATATCTTGGGCTCAACTTGTCCTTTTTACCAAAATGGACCATATTCTTCATGGGTGAAACCTTTAGGTAGACCCAACCACCAACTTTGAATTCAAGGTCTCTTCTTCTCACATCAGCATAGGATTTTTTTATGACATTAGGCCCTCTTCAACCTTTCCCTATTCATACCAACCATCTCAAGAGCCTCCATAACCAGATCTGGTCCCAAAAAGACTATCTCACCAACCTCAAACCACCCCACCGGTGATCTACAACGTCTAATATAGAGAGCCTCAAAAGGAGCCATACCGATGCTAGAATGATAACTATTGTTATAGAAAACTCATTCAATGGAAGATGATCATCCAAATACCTTTAAGTTCCAACAAACATGCTCTAAGCATATCCTTAAGGGTTTGGATTGTCCTCTCGGCTTGGCCATCCATTTGAGGGTGGAAGGTCGTAGAAAGCTTAACTTTAGGACTAAGACCCCTTTGAAAGGACCTCCAAAAGTGTGAAGTGAATTATGCCCCACAATCCGATATGATGGACAAAGGAACCCCATGCAACCTTACTAAGTCATGAACATACAACCTTGCATAATCCTCGGCCCCAAATGTGGCCATAACTGGTAGAAAGTGATAATTTTGCCATCCTATCAACCACAACCCAAATAGAATCAAAACTCTTCCTAGTCTTGGGCAAGGAAGTGATATTTTTATCTCTTTCTACTTCCAAGTAGGAACCTCAATATCTAGGGTTAGGCTACCCAGCCTTTAATGTTCGGCTTTGACTTCTTGAGAAATATGAAAATTGGAAATGAATTTGGCAATGTCCCTGTTCATACCTTCCTACCAATGAATTTCCCTCAAGTCTCTATACATTTTGGTGGAACCGGGGTGGATAGAATAAGAAGAGTTATGGGACTCATCAAGGATCTTTTCTATCAAGCCATCAACACACGGTACACACAGCCTACCTTGGTACCTAAGGGAATTATCTCCCTCTTGGGAGAAAACCTCCACCTTGCCCTCTTTCACCGAGGCCTTCAATTCTAACAAGGAGGGATCAAGAACTTGTTTTGTCATCACCTCATCAACCAAAGAAGACTTAGAAACATCAACAAAAACCATACCACTATTACAACCCTCTTCCAACCTAACTCCCAATCTAGCCAACCGATGCACCTCTCTAGCCAGCTCCTTCTCACTACCATCAACATGAGCAAGGCTACCCATGGACACCCTACTTAAGGCATCCGTCACCAAATTTTCCTTACCCGGATGATAATACACACTCATATCATAGTACATAAGATGCTCTAACCATCTCCTTTGACTCAAGTTGATATCCTTTTGATTAAAGACATATTGGAGGCTCTTATGATCAGTGAACACATCAACATGTACCCCGTGCAAGTAATGTCGCCAAATCGTTAATGCAAACATAACGGTGTCTAGATCATGGTAGGGTAGTTCCTTTCATGTACTTTGAGTTGTCTAGAAGCATAAGCTATGACCTTACCATTTTGCACCAAGACACAACCCTAACCAACCTGGGAAGCATCACAATACACCACAAATCCCTCAAGCCCATCGATAGTGAAAATATAGGAGCAGACACAAGCTTGTCTTTCAATGTTTGCAAACTCCTTTCACATTTATCGGACCATACAAACTTGGCCTTCTTTTAAGTCAATTTTGTCATAGGGGAAGCAATAGAAGAGAACCTATTCATAAACCTCCGATAATAGCCTGCTAAGCCCAAGAAACTCCTAATGTCCGACAGTGTCAATGGTATAGGCCAATTTCTAATCACATCAGTCTCTTTAGGGTCCATCTTTATACCATCCCCCAACACCACATGCCCTAGGAAAGCAACCCCCTTCAACAAAAATTCACACTTTTCATATTTAAGATACAATTTCTCTTCCCTCAATCTTTGTAACACAACCCTCAAATAAGCCCTATGCTCCTCCTCACCACGAGAATAGATCAAAATGTCATCAATGAAAACAACAACAAAGGAATCAGGATAGGGTTTGAAGACCTTATTCATAAGGTCCATGAAGATGGTCGGTGCATTGGTCAACCCAAAAGACATCACAACAAAATCATAATGCCCATATCTAGTCTAGAAGGCTGTCTTGGGAATATCACACTCCCTCACCTTCACTTGATGTTACCCGGACCGAAGATCAATCTTAGAGAAATGGCTAGCCCCTTGCAATTGGTCAAACAAATCATCAATTCTTGGAAGAAAATACCTATTCTTGATGGTGACCCTATTGAGTTGTTGGCAGTCAATACACATCCTAAGGGACCCATCCTTCTTTTACAAATAACACTGGAGCACCCCAAGGTGATTGGATAGGTCTAATAAATCCTTTCTCCAACAAGTCCCTCAATTGTTCCTTCAACTCCTTCAATTCCGCCGGGGCCATATGGAAAGGGGGAATAGAAATGGGTTGAGTATCGGGGAGGAAGTCTATGGCAAAGTCTATTTTCCTTTGAGGAGGGAAGATATCAAGAAACTCATTTACAACCAAAACCGACTCTATAAGGACTTTAGACTCCATATCCCTAACTCTTACAAGACAGTAAAGACACCCCTTAGAGATCAATTTACGAGATTTAATACAAGAGATGAATCTACCCTTGATCATTACATCTTGACTTTCCCACTCAAGGATGGGTTTATTTGGAAATTGGAATTTGACCCTACGAGTTCTACAATCAATAGAAGCATAGTAGGCATGCAACCAATCCATCCCAAGAATGACATCAAAATCAACCATGTCTAACTCAACAAGATCACAAGGCAACACTATATGCAAGATGCAAATAGGACAACTTCTATAAAGTTTTCTAGCAACAATAGACATACCAATAGGAGTAGATGCCTCATATGACTCATGCAACAACTCGGGGTCAACATGGAACTTTTGTGCAACAAAGAGTGTAACAAAAGAAAGAGTAGAACCCGGATCAATTAATGCATACATATAAAAGTCAAAGATTTTTAGCATACCGGTAACAACATTGGGGACTTCATCAACCCCTTGCCTCCCATGCAAAGCATAGAACTTGTTGTTCCTTGGGGAACCATCTTGTCGGCGACCTCTCCCCAATGGGACCACATTAGCACCTTGTGGATGAACCTCCTTGCCCTTGTTGCAGTTTCAAGGGCAATCTATCGCCTTATGCCCCATTCCCTACAATCATAACAAGCACTGATATTCCTCAAATATGGGCCATAATGACCCTTATTATATTTTGGACACACATCATTAGGGTCCACTCCCCTTACACCTTGGGACCTTGGAAGATCATTTGTAACCCTCTTATCAAAATGTATGAGTAGACCTTTGGCCTTGATGGAACCGACCACTCCTTTGGAACTTACCCTTAAAATGGGCCCTCTTGGCCTCATGCCCCTTTCTCTTTCTCAGTTTCTCCTCTTCCATTTGTTCGGCATAGGTCATCAAACGTGACAAGTCCATGTCACTAATCAATATGGCGGACATGCATTCTTCACTAACCAACTCAGAGATACCCATAACAAATTTGTTCATTCTCGACTTTGAGTCAATAATCAAGTAAGGAGTGAAGTTTGAAAGTTAGGTGAACATGAGGGCATAATCCCTCACACTCATGGACCCTTGTCTCGAATTCATAAATTCCACCAACTTGGATTCCCTAAGTTCAAGGGGAGAGAACCAATTAAGGAAGTCACCTTGAACTCCTCCCAAAGCACCACATAGCCAACTACTTTCTCTTCCTTCTATTGGTTGTACCATATTTATGCTATCTCTTTGAGTTAGTAGGCTGCCAACTTCGCCTTATACTCCGGACTCACACGCATGATGGACAAAATTTTGTAGACCTCATCAATGAACTCTTGGGGTCCTCACTCACCCTTGACCCATGGAATTTCGGGGGATTCATTCTCATGAAGTCTCTTATCCAAGAGGCTGATATAGGAGCATAAGAGGCTTGAGCCCCTTGGTTGACTTGATTAGCCACAACTTGTGCAAGCAAGGTGAGAGCATCCCTAAACTCTCCATTGGCCGGTTACTCCTCGAGTGTAAGGGCTCGTCTTTCCCTCATATTAGGCATGATCTAGCATAACAAAGAACAATCATTAAGGGGAAAGCGTACTTCAACTCTATAGCATGACTTAGAACACGAAGAAGGGAAATATTTTCTAAAATGTCTCATAGCCTCCTACTCATAGTTGTGGTGCAAAACACAACCATGAATAAGACTCTAATCAACGTGGTGCGTTGGACCCCAAATATGTAACAACTTAGTGCTCTAATACCACCTTTGTCACAACCCTAGCCTAGGGCATAGATGTGACCAGCAAATGGGGAACCCAAAGGAACATCAAACAAGCCTCATAGCATATCATTACAAATCTTTGGCTGCGGAAGCAAATAGAATGACATAAGAGATAAATGTAAATAAGGGGAAATTGGGACTAAGGATAAACTTCCATATCATAAAGATCAAAAGTCAATAGAGTCAAGCTCATAGCATAGATATATAACATGTCCAACAACACCTCTACTACATAGATAAGAGCGGGGGCCAAGACAAAGCAACTAGTTTCACCCTCATAGTCAATAGATAAGTTAAAGAGAGAAAGTCTTAATACATAGTAATAGACCATAAGTGATGTCCCCGGAATGGAGGACTCACTAACAAGCTTGTTAGAAGTCGTACTAGCCACGTGGAGGAGGATGATCAAGCGGTACACTGGTTCCTATATGGTGATATCATGTAGGCATAGAGTATTCGATAGTACGTTTGAATGTACTAAGTATGTAGGATATAATGCAATAAGAGATAGGCATCATAGGAAAAATGCATAATCATAAGCAATGAATAGCATACTATCAATATGGCATGTATGAATGATGCTTGAAGTAAAACCATGCTTATATAGATCATAATACGAGCGTAAGGAGTGACCATTATAGTGCAAGCCAAGGCCTACCACCCCTTGGATATGCGCATGAGGTTGATGGAGTACAAGCCCCCCTCCCCATCGAGGTTGACAGAGTACAAACCCCCATCGAAGTTGACAGAGTATAAACCGCCCATCAAGGTTGATGGTACCAACCCCAATAAGTTAACCAGGGCCTACCACCCCCTGAGCTAGGCAAAAAAGGTACCAAACCTTTGATATGTTACCTAAGCCTACAACCCCCTGAACTAGGCTTGGTCATCCCTAACACTATATAGAGATAATATTATATATGTACACACTCCTTTCATCATCATACACGCATATTCCTTTTCATCATCATCCCATCATCATTTCATCCTTATCTCATCTTCATATAGTCATTCAACTCATAAGATATACATTGGACCTTCAATTCCTTAAGAATCCATAACTGGACATTTTATCAAACACTTAGAGGGTGTGTAGTGCTAGTGTAAAACCATGCAATTGAAGAGTGAAATCATGTAATAAAATTCATTATAAAACCACCAATAGATAGTTGGTAACACCCTTCAAGCAATACATATCAAAACCCTTCATCAAATCTCACATTAGATCTTAGATTCTAGCCCAAAACAAAGTAAAACAGTCACAAATTTCATAAACCCAACATAGTACGCAGTGAAATTTATTATGAATAAAACCAGTGAATAAAATAACTTTGAATCATGCAATTTTGAGTAAATGATCTTGGGTATCATGGGTGAAGGAAACCCATGTAAGAAACCCACATACCTTATCTTTGGAGATAAACTTGATGAAGATTGGAGATGGAGACTTGAAGCTTGAGGGGAAATCCTTAGATCCGGAGAGGGTTTTGAGACTTGAGTTTAGGAGATAAAATATTTGACTAAGTGTTTGAATGAGTATTGGGGAATGGTTAGAATAATATGAGGGTAAAAAGTGACTAAGTATAGGTATATTCACGTTTGGGGACACTTAGGCCCAAGACTTAAAAGCCTTAGACCGCAAGAAAAATAACTAGCAGAAGTTACACAGGTCTGTGTCTGGTCCACGATGCGGATCTATTGGGGAGGACAGATTTACACTGGTCCATAATAGTTGCATGTTGCAACACTATTGCGGATCGATTCTGCAAATCAAAATTTTGAAAATTTGAAATTACTATTCGTTTTCTCTAATCGGGGTTAGACCCATTTTCCACTCAAAAAATGACCTCCTGAATAAGAATATGAAGTTGAATTTTTTATATTGCGCATGAATTTTGAGATATATGGAAATTACGATTCTAGACACTTTCGAGGCACATTTTTAGGCACTTTCGAGGATCGTTTCAATGATCCTCCCTATGCTGCTTCTATAGGTCATTAGAGGAAGATGTCATAATTCAATTCATCCAAAACGGAACATCGCATTGCATTAGGGACATCTAGATGATCCATATGCACTCCACAAGCACTAAAATGATGTTAATCATGTAAATAAACAAATAACATAGCTTAGACGCTCTACAAAATAGACAAGTATACAAGTAATTCACACCAAAAGTCTTAGAATCATAAGTCTGGGCTCTGATACCAACACTTATGGTAAATCTCATGGGAGGATGCCACTTCTGTATGATTTGGGCCCACATACTACTTGCTAAAATATTAAGAGTTTAATACGCAGCATATTAATTATAATTTACTAATGAATCCAAAATAGTTATAAGTACGAGATTTTATCCTAGAAATAGATCAGTTGATTTTGGGTTCCATTTTATAGCGTGAGCAACTTCCAAAATAATTTAATCCAATATCTTGCGAGATCTTTATATATTGCCCATACTATTGTAGTACATACTAAAAATTATTACCAATGTTAAAATACAAAGTTATGAAATTTACTATTTTTTATTTTATACAATCACCTCAAAATAATAGGTATTTTATATAGAAACAAGCTCGTCGGCTCCAATTCAACTAAACAAGCCTAAACTTTAAGTTACAAACCATGGTTTCATATTTTACACTAGCCTTTCAAATTTATACATACATATGCTACAGAAGAATCATGTACATATCCCAAAATTACTACAATATATATGTCTAGATGCAAATGTGATATTTTGCACAGCTCCCAAAATTTATCTTCGATGTCCATCCTCAAGCATCATCTCGAGTATCCCCTATGATAGAAACAACTATCACTAAGCCTGAAGCTTAGTGGCATAAAATTTAAAAGTAAAAATCTTTAGATTCTTTACCTTTCTTAAGACAAGACAATAAAAATACAATAAAATAAGTAGACCAAGTGAACAAATAGATCAATAGTATTAAGTGTGATATTTAAAGGTCTAAGTGTCAAGAGTTCTTGAAAGTATCTTTATAGGACAGTCAAACAACAAATTCGCCCAATATGTATGTCATGCCTTCACATCAAACATAATAAAGTATCAAGAAGTGTCGAGCCCCTATATCAAGAAGGGCTAAAACCCAATAATCAAGAAAACCAAGAACCATATCAAGAGTAACTTTCTAGTTCGTGCTTCTAATAGACTTCTTCCATACTTGGGATGAACCAAAAATCCATAGTGAAGATGGCAATTTATCTTAACAAGAGGCATGTCAATAGTGGCAATGTCACAGCCACAAGAAGGACAAAGTTCACGAGGATGTCAAGCGATCAAACAATTTGTACAAATGGGCGAATTAAGCGAGTTCCTTGCAAGTCTCAAAATATATCACCACTACTAGATAAAAAAAGACAAGAACATTATTGATATGCCAAGAGAACATTCAAATGTATATATAGGTAAATAAAATCCCAAGGACAAGTTTTTGGATGAACCTAAACCTTTTAGCATGTACCGACCCTATCGAGTTCATGTCGTGGATCAATATGATATCAGTTTCTTCAATCAATTTCCTTAAGACTATACAAGAGTGTGAGAACCTTAATATTAAGTTAAATTCTCATTTAACATTTAGCACTTTCAATAGGTAAAAACTAACAATATAGATACTAAAAGTGAGCTTCATTTCTGCAAATCATACTCTTCTCGACAGCTTTACTGTCTTGCAATGTAACTAAATTTTGAATTGGTAAATGAAAAAATTAGGATTTTCAATCCCATGAAAACTATAGGTATATAAATATAGGTTGCAAACAATCAAGAATCACTTCAAAATACCATTTGCATAAGATTTTATAATCAAAACACTAACAGCACACCCCCAGGGATTCCTATGTCAAAACTCTGGACAGAACTTGTCCTAACTTGCGTCCACTGTTTTGAATCCATAATACCAAATTAGATTCCAAAATAAAGATAAGAGTTGTAGCTACATTTCTTTAGGTTGCAAATACGTAAAACCATCACAAAATATATCTCATAAATCAAAATATGATTAACATGCTAACATCAGTACAAAGAAAGCTTCTCAGACAGAACACTAGCTAGAACTTTCACTGTGTTTCGTCCCTTTTTTTGATACCATACAAATAGATTCTGAATTTCACATAAACATAAAAGTTGTAGATATATGAATTATCGTTCCAAAACGTATGTACACACTAAAAGCATAGTTATATACAATGAGATATTCCACAATTACTACATATTGTACAATTGAAAGACAAAATTCAACCATTTACCAAAGGGTACGGAATTTCGTAACTTATCTCCAAGGAACTAATTTCGTTCGTGTGTTTTTTTCAAACATAAGCTTGTGAGAGAGTTTATAAGGTTTTATATGTTCTTGAAACCGACTTACTTTGGAGAAAATATATTTTATATTAAATTAAAAAAACTGTCCAATAAGGTGGCTACCCAAATTTCCTTTTTCTCATTCCTTATTTGCTTCCTTACACATTAATTTTTATTATCAAGGATTTTTTAACATATATAATTGCATAAAAATAAATAAATTGCACTAAAACAAACCCCTCTTATTCCTTCCGATGATTCAAGAAAATCGATTTCTTTATTGACACAAATTCAAGTCAAAGAGTTGTGAAGTAGGCATTGATTTTATCTCGAGGGAATACCTTTTTGAAAGTGAATACATTATTTAATAACAAGGGCATTACAAGAGCTATCCAGCGCATGATCTTGAGTTGTTAGTTGTGTTATTTGCATTGAAGATTTGGTGACATTACCTTTATGGGGTACATGTTGATGTATTAACCTAGCACAAGAGCTTGCAATATGTATTTAGCCAAAGAGATTCGAATATAAGAAAAAGAATATAGTTGGAACTTTTAAAGTATTACGATATGAGCATGATGTATCACCCCAGTAAGGCTAACGTTGTGGCCGATGTGTTGAGTAGAGTGTCCATGGGCAACACGACACATGTTTATAATGAAAATAAAAAGTTGGTCAAAGAATTGCACCATTTAGCTTGTCTAGGTGTAAGGTTGGCTAGTTTTAGTGATTGTGATGCATTAGTAGCTAATGGGGAGAAATCATCTTTGATGGGAGAAATTAAGAAAAAACAAGACATGAAGCCTATCATGATTGAATTGAGGAAGTTAATGGTAGTTAAAAAGATAGATATCTTTTCACAAAGGGGAGATGAGTATTATGTTACCAAGGATTATTGTGTGTGCTTAATGTAGATAGCTTCAGGGAGAAAATACTTGATGAAGCCCATAATTGCAGTTATTCTATTCATTCGGGATCCACCAAAATGTATAGAGATTAGAGGGAAGTATATTGGTGGAATGGCATGAAGAAGGCATAGCAAGGTGTATATTAGAGTGTTCAAACTGTCAACAAATGAAGGTAGAACATCAAAGACCTGGGGGTTTGCCAAAGACTAGAAGGCAAATCGACTCAATATGGTTGGTTGTGGATAGAATGATGAAAGCAATCTACTTTTGCTAGTGAAGACTAGCTTCTTATGGTGATGAAGATTACACTATGGTTTATATTCAAGAATTGGTGAAGTTGTATGGGCTATCATTGTCCATTATATCGGATAGATATACCCAATTTACTTCTCATTTTTGGAGGTCATTCCAAAGGGCCCTTGGTACAGAGGTGAAATGTAGTAAAGGACAATACAAATACTAGAGGATTTGTTGAGAGCTTGTGTGCTTGAATTTCAAAGGAAGTTGGGATGATCACTTACATCTTATGAAATTAGCTTATAACAATAGTTATTATTCAAGTATTAATATTTCCCTGTTTGAAGCATTGTATAGGAAACAGTGTAATTCACCGATGGGATGGTTTGAAGTTGGAAAAATTTCCTTAATTGGACCAGATTTGAAACTTGATGCTATAGAGGAGGTGAAAGTCATAAGGGAAAGGCTGAACGCTGCCCAAAGTCATCAAAAGTCATATGTCAATGTTAGGAGGAGAGAGTTATAGTTTAGTAAAGGTGATTATGTATATTTGAAGGTTTCCCCAATGAAATCAGTGATGCATTTTCGTAATAAAGCTAATTGAGTCCTAGATATGTGGGACCTTATGAAATAGTGAAGAAAGTTGGAAAGGTAGCCTATGAATTAGATTTTCCTATGGAATTAGCTATGGTTCATTCGGTGTTAAACTTTTCCAGGAGAAAATGCTTGCGTGATCCTAATTCTATCGTTCCATTGAAAGACGTGACCACTGAGGAAAATTTGACTTAAAAGAAGTACCGATTTAGATTTTAGACTGGTAAGTGAAGAAATTGAGGAATAAAGAGGTTGTATCTATCAAGGTATTATAGAGAAATAAATAAGTTGAAAGTCCTATTTGGGAGGCTGAGGCAGAGATGATGAAACAATACCCTTACCTCTTTTTCTCTATTCAAACCTAAGGTACATGATGTGATCTATTCCTTCGAAATTCCCTCAAATGTGTATCTCTAGTTAAGATGCATGCACACATGATCATGAAACTATTTTGAATGATATTTGATTCATAAGTTTGACGATTTTATAAATATGTTGATTAAGTTATATTTTTACATTTATGTTATGATAGTGACTGTTTTTGCTCGATTCAAGTATATGTCTATCTCATTCAATGATGAATGATCCCAAGAGGGAGATATTGTAACATCTCTTATATTTATAGTCATGGAAAAGTAGAAATTAAGATTTTATCTAATAGTTATTTTACGAGCCACAAAACATCCCGTAGATGTATTCATGAGTTGTAGGTGCTCTCGTGGAAATTGTCCATCAGTTATCGGATGAGCCTGTGTGTTGGCCTATGACTCGTCAAAATGTCTCATAGGTGGAGGTCCTGGAGAACTAAAATTTATCTAAGTCAGGGATCTCACTATGAAGGGTTCTATAGCTCATAAGTTTATCCAGGAGTTGCGCAACATGTTCGTAGGTCAGAAGCTGCAATTCCAGTAGCTCAAAGTTTGTGACATCCTGACTTACAAGGAAAGATACAACCCGTAAGTCATTCCACAACCCATAGAAGGGGTTTTATGGATGACTCCGGTAGCCTTTAATGAAGGGTGTTTATGACTTTTTTGATCCACCTAATTCCTAAACTAAGTCGTTTTGGATACTGTAACTACCCTAACCGACTTAACCTCTATAAAAGTCGTATTCCTAACTTATTCAAAGCTTTTAATTTCCAAATTTTTTGCAAAGGTTCATAATATTTCTCGCTTTAAGTCAAGTCCATTGAAGCAAAAGCTTGAAGGTTTTACAAAGGATTTCTAGACTTTCTTCTTCAATTCTAAGGATTCTACTTAAGGTATGTAGGGTTTCATTCATGGATTAGTTATATCCATAGATTCCATTCCATAACCTTCTTTTTATAAAAAATTTCATGATGATTTTCTATGGGTTTTAAGCTATAATTCCTAATGCATGAATTACAATTCATATATGATGACTATGACTAATTATGTATGAGTTATGATGAATTTCATGATGTATATGATTTTAAAGCTAAAATATATGATTTCAAGTATGCATAACTAGGGCTTAATGATTTAATGTGGGTTGTTTTATTGATGATTCAATTTGATTTAATTGCATGTTATGAATCCTGTTCACTTGCATGATTTTAACTCAAGTACCTATGGACCCACAATTAGCCCTAGTCTCTCATGATTAAGCTATGAATTCCTATGCTTATGATCTTAAGTATGAAAAATATGATTTAAGTAATGATGATGATGATATTATGATAATGATGATGTTATAAAATCGATAATGGTGCTATGATAAAGAGGGTAATAAAGCCCAAATGTTATGACATGATGTTAAGGTGGGAATGTCTAAGCACATTATGATGAAAGTAAAGTAGATGGAATATTCTTATGAATTGATGTTTCATGAAAGATTATGATGATTATGTTGAAAAGATATGAGAGCATGATTTTAATGAAGTGTGAACTATATATGCATGATTTATATATTCTGCGGGATATGCTTAGCACTGTATAATAATAGGGGTGGGGACTCGACCTAAAGAGTCCTTAATATAAAGCCTATATCTCTCATAATTACATGCCACCATAGGGATGATGATTATGTACCTATATGGTATTATGTTAGTGGATCCACGATAAGTAAAGCATATGCCGAAATAGGAAGGTTCCTATAAGGTTTTATGTTAAAGCACTTGCCAAAATCAAAAGGATCTCATAAGGTAAGGTATAGCCTACCCTAGCAAAGTAGGCTACTCTTTCACTTAGTGTAGAGGTAACATCGGGATTCCGTATAGTAGTCCACATAGTCTTATATGTCGGTTATGCTCCTATTTCCACATATGTCTACTAAGGTTAAGAATGGACTTATAATGCTTCTTCCCATGATTTCGAATTGTATGCCCATACATATTATGTCCTTATCATATTGGTTATGATTATACATACTGATATTATTGTGGTGTCCTTTGATTCATGGTATACCTAAATACTTATTACATTCTATATGCTAATGTATACTTCTTTACCTACATGATCTAACCATGTAGGGACAGACGACTAGGAGATTAATCCATATTGAGGCTGCATTTGTATCCCAAGTTTGAATACTAGATTGGTGAGTTCCCATGCTTCGATAACAAACCCTTATGATGCTTTTCTTTTCTTCATGTTGAGACTTTAGTATTTTCTTTCTTATGACGTAAATATTGAGGTTGAGCTAGTAAGTTATGTGCTAGATCCCGCCTAGATCTGTGAAGTAGAGGAATTCATTGGACCTTAATGGATTTGATTTAATTTCCCTGTGGAACTATGACACTCTTGCTTATATAAGTTTTCGCTTGCTTATTTTCTTATGTATGCTTATTTTACCATATAAATGCTTTTGATATGAACACAAGACTTAGATGGGATGCCTTTGGGTGTCACATTCACTATGTAATGGCTAGTCCCTAGGTCTGGGTCGTGACAAATGAGAAACCCTCAACGAACCTTCTATAGTGCCCAACCAAACACAAGAAGCTTCTAATATCCGAAGGAGACAATGGTCCAAGCCTTTTCTTTACAGCTTCTGTTTTCTTCTGGTTCAACCATAATCCCGTCCCCATAGACCACATGCTCATGAAATGCCACTTCCTTCAACCAAAATTCACACTTGCTAAACTTTGCATACAATTTCTTATCCCTCAAATTTTAAAGTACAACCCTTAAGTAGTCCTTGTGTTCTTCATCACTCTAGGAGTAGATCAATATGTCGCCAATTAACACCACCATAAATATATCAATATAAGGTTTAAAGACCCTATTCATTAAATCCATGAACACAGTCGGAGCATTTATTAACTCAAATGACATTACTAGAAATTCAAAGTGGGCATAATTTGTCTGAAATGCCATCTTTGGAATGTCACACTCCCGTACCCTCAATTGATGACAGCCATACTGGAGATCAATTTTGGAAAAATGACTAGCCTCTTCAAATTGATCAAACAAGTCATTTATTCTTGGAATTGGATACTTGTTCTTTATGGTAACTTTGTTCAATTGTCGGTAGTCTATACACATTGGAAGTGACCTATCATTTTCCTTACAAACAATATGATAGAACCCCATGGTAACCTACTTGGTCTAATGAAACCATTTCTAACAAGTCCTTTAATTATTCCTTCGACTCTTTCAACTCTTCTAGGTCGATATGATATAAAGGAATGGAAATAGGCTGGTATCGAGAAGAAGGCCTATGCTAGAGTTTATTTCCCTTTTGTGAGGAGCACTTGGTAGGTTATCATGGAAGATATCGGGAAATGCATTTACAATTGGGACCAAATAACTAGAAGGACCTTCATAACTTTTCATCCCTTTAGCAATAAACTTATAAGTTTTAAGACATGAAATGAACCAACCCTTAAACACCAAATTACTACCCTTCCAAACAAAAATAGGTTTATTAGGAAATTAGAATTTGACCCTGTGGATTATACAATCAATAGAAGCATATGAAGAATGCAACCAAATTTCATTTAATTTAGCCCTTTCATGCTTACTATAACTAGTTATTATACGAAGAATGATATTGAAATCAACCATATCATGTTCAACAAGACCACAAGGTATGACTTTGTGCGAAATTAATATAGGATAATTTTGATAGACTTTATTGGCTACAACCAACTCACCAACAGGAGTGCAAACCCAAAACAATTCTAACAAGACTGTGGAACACACACCAAACCTATAAGAAATAAATAGAGTTACAAATGACAAGTTGGAACAGGATCAAGCAATGCATACACATCAAATTTAAAGACCTTTAAACATATCATTAACAACATTGAGAGTCTTCTCAATCTAACGCCTTGCATGAAGAGCATAGACTTGATTAGTGTGTTGGCTACTAACTTAAGCTAGTCCACCTCGCACCCCTTGGCCTTGAGGTCTAACACCACCATAACTTCTACAATTCTTGCCATGATGGTCGAATTTTCCACATTTAAAGCATACAATAAAGCTGGAAAAACATTTTCCTTTATGAGATTTCCCTCACTTCTTGCAAGTGTGATAAGTTTGAGCACCCAGGCCCCTTCCTTGAACCTTAGGATTTTTCCCTATATCCATGATGAATCTCTGGAAGGAGTGCTGGCTGGACCTTGACCAATGTACCTTTGCCCACCTTGGGATCTTCCACCACCACTATTCCTACATCTTTGATTGGAGAAGCCACCACCATTAACTCGGACCTTCTTGAACTTTCTAGACCTCTACCTCATCTTTTCGTCCTCTGTTTGCTCCGCATAAGTTACTATTCTAAAAATGTCTATGCAATAAGACCTATATCTTTAAGGTATAACATGAATCATGAAAGAATGAAAGTTCCTATAACATGTTGTATCCTCCTATTCGTAGATGTGGCACACTTCAATATGATAAATAGAACTATACTTGATGTAGTATGTTGGAATCCTTAGAACACTTCAAAACCTCCCCCTATGATACCAAGTTTTTCATTACCTAAGCTAGGCCCTGGGTGGCACGACAAATAAGGATCCTGAGGGAACCTTATAAAAGCCTCTTAGAATTCTTTCAAGCATTCATAGTTAATGATCAAAATAACATAAAATTGGAACTAAGTGAAATGGTAAATAAGAAAATAACAAGATCCATAAGTGTCTTATAATCAACCTAAGAAACCATCCATATATGCCCAACAATATCTCTAAATCATAGACTTGGTGGGGACTATAAAAAAGCATACAATGTCAACATACTTCTTAAACGTGCCTATTGATGATATGAATCTTGTCTGGGAGTTCCCTTAAATTATAAATAGACTTATAGAGCTCAACATGGGTTACATCTTTATGGACCCCTTGGATTGCAATCTGCATATGGTCCAGGAATTCTATGCAAACTTCCAACAAGATGCATGCACACACTATGTTAAAGTATAAGGAGTTGATATCCCTTTGACTCCCTTATCCATCAATGAGATCTTGGGGATTGTTCAGGTCCCTTCTGCTACCCTAATGAGGTTGAACATTTTCCTCCAATATGAAGATATCCATCATACTCTATGTGGGAGATAGTCTACTACCACATAGGTTAGACATGGGAACAAAGCATACCACCTCTCATATATACGCCCACACGAGTCATACAACAAGAGTATGACTTAAGATTGTTGTGCATTATCTTATCCTTGGGTTGTATGTGGTAGAAGTTACCAAGGTTTGAGTATTCCTTGTATATGCCCTAATGAAAGGTGTTTAGATTAATTTTGGAGCCATATAGAAGTCTTATATGAGGAAGGCTAGTGAGCATCGTGGACACCAAAGTGTTTTTATTGGTTTGATCACCTAATTATGAAAAAGGTCATGGGTGTTCGAAGAGATTCAAGATTACATAACACCCCCTCATACTGAGTCATTGGATGTCACAAAAACAAAGGTCTAGACATCTTTTATGGGCTTACTCTCACTACAGCAAAGCAGAATAAAAGAGATGAGATGATCATGGCCCATTTATATGGGCTTGAGATTGTATGCCACCAGACAGGAGGCCGACCATCTATCTAATGTGAGTTGGAAAAAGTTAAGAGTAGATATTCATTATATGACCATTCCAGACTGGTTCTTGGAATTGGTCTTGAGTTTTTTAAGCCAACTTACAATGATGTCTGCACATAAGAAGACAAGTTACAAATCAGATCTGATATTGAGTCTAAATCTGAGGAGGAGCTTTAACCTTTGGCACTTGAGGAGGATAGAGGTTATGAGGATATATAAGAATAGATAGAGAAGTGCCCCACCCTACTTTGTATTCATTTTGATGTTTTGTTGCACTAGGGAGAGTGGTTTATTCTTAAGTATGGGCTGGGGATTACATGCTTGTATGTGTAAATATGTTATCTCTTTGGTTTTGCTTTATTTTACTTTAGTTTTGCTTGGATTGATTTTTGTTTTTGCTTGCTTGGAATTTGTTTTTGGTTCTTTGGTCAGGGGTAGTCCGTTTGAACCTAACACAAATAAAGGAAAAATAGTAAAACTAAAAAAGTAGTAGAGTTGCAGGATTTAGTGTAGTCATAGTTGAATGGCGTTGCCTATGATAGATGGATGACGATTGTCCTAAGGGTATACATTCTTCATTGTTTTTGTTGATGTATAAGGTTTGTTCTTAAGCTACAAGATTGCATTAGGCAAGTGTGAATTGTGAAAAGCATGATGTGAAAAGGAATGACTACTCTTGAGACACCTAGGCTCTTTTATATGACTCACAAAAAAGTATGATTAATGTTGAATTTATGTTATTGCTTGCTGAGGAGTCTATAGTTGTCATTCTTGAATTGAACATGTGTCATATGTGTGAGGCTTTGATTACACTTCATGCTTATTTATTTGTGTCTCAAACTTGTCTGGTCTGTTTTGTAAAGCCATATAAGAATGTGGTAGTTAAGAAGTGATATAGGCATTTCTGTAGTAGCTATTTTTGTATACCGTCTCTTTTTGTACCTACCTTGATATATATTCTTCGTTAACCCTCTTATACCTTTGACTTGTTCTTTGGTAGCTGCATATAAGCCTATTCCAATTTTTTGTTTAGATATGAACTCGAATTGAAGCTCCTAAACACATTAGGTGAAAAAGAGTGAACGAAAAGTAAAAAGTAAGTGTGAGGCCCCAAAGTAGTAACCATTGGTGCTTCAAAAGACTCTTATCTTATTGTCAGGAAGTTCAAAAAGAAAAACTAAAGTTCTTTGAAAAAAAAAAGAAAGAAAAAAATAATAATAGAAGAAGAATGAATTGAAAACTCAATATAAAAAGTGATTGAGTAGCTTAAAATAGAAAAGGAGAAAACAAGAAAAAAAGGGGTAAGAGTGAGGTTGTTTGTAGAAGGTTGATAAATAAAAGATGTGATGTATTAAAGCGCTTGAAAAGGTTAGTAACTATTTTAGCCAAAAATAGTACCAACCCATAGCCTAGCATATATTAAAACCCACAAAGACCTAGTTGATCTTGAACCTTAAATTAGTGGCATAAGACACCAAAGACAACCCCATGGTTCATCTTGGGTAGTATGAGATTTCTTTTCTGTGAGTGAGTAGAACTTGATTGTTGCACCCATTGTTGTTAAATGTATGCATATTGGAGTGAGTATGGGTGATCTCCTTATGGTAAGGGCAAATGTTTAATGAGGAATTGATAATATGTGTGACTTCTTGAATGTATAATATGCACGAGTTTACTGCATTATGAAGTCAATTATGAAGGCTAGGAGATTTTGAAATAGTCGTTGTGTGGTCATAATTTAATAACATGTGTAATACTCCCTAAGTCAAAAGGTTGAATTTTGGAAAGAACTGCACATTTCTTGTTCTAATCCGAGGTTCCACGAACCATAATCTATGACTCAAAGTTGTAATCACAAGTTGTAGACTATGCTCATGGATATGACACTAGTAATGGGAAAATTATTAAGTTTCGGGACTTCTTTTATGACCCAATGGGAAGAGTATGTTCTTGGATGTGTGAGTCATGAATGGGCCTCGTGGATTGGATAGTTATAGATGAAATTTGACTAACTATGGAGGCTTTGTATGAGGGCATCTATAACCCATAAATGAAATTATGGGTTGTTGATTTGTGTTGTGGTTTGAGTGTAAGTTTCAAGTCTCAGAAACTTTTGAAAAAAGAATAAGACAAAACCCTTTTATACGTCATAGTCCAAACTAAAAACCATCAAAAGGGATCTTGTGAAGGATAACAAAAAAACCAAATTTGGGGCCCGCTTTCCACAAAACAGGACAACAACTCATAGACTCTCTCGTGGTTTCTGTTTGAGCAGTTTTTAAAGAGGGCTTGTTTGGTCATTTCTCACTTATTTAAGTCATAAACTACATTGCTTTAAACCTAAGCCTACCCAAAACCATCCCAACCCCTCTCTATGTACTCTCATTTCATTCAAACTCCTACATCACAAGAAGTTCTCTAAGTCACTTCTGCTTCAAGCTTTAACAAGGTTCTCAAGCTAGGGTTTTACATTTCTTCTTTCATCTATTGATTCTCATTAAATATATGTGTGTTTCATCCATTAGATACCTTCTACTCATGGAGCCCAAGTATTTTCATTAAATACCTCTATTTCAACTTATGAAATATTATGGGCTTTTAAGATTTTCACTTTAAATGCATATATCATGACTTGTTTGATGTTAGTTAACCTTATTTGTCATGAACTGACGTTCAACTGGATGATATTGAAGTTGCACAAGGTATTCCCATATCAAGTAATCTATGATTTTTAAATTATCATGGTGGGTTGTTTGATTGTTACTTTAATAGACGATTTCATAATATTTATGAAGAATCTCTTTAAATTGCATGGTTTAAGGTTAATTAACATTGAAACTCCCCCCTTCCCCCATGATTTGCCCTAATTTCCCTATAAATTACTTGCATGATTGACAAGGGTTTCTACCAGAGGTTTATGAAATGCAAGGGCAAGCAAGTTAGAAAGTTAGAAGTGCAAAAAAAAAAGTGGAACAAGAAAAGTTGTAAAGACAATCTACGAGTCAAGTTTATAGCCTATGGTTTATTCCACGAGTCATAAACTAGGATCGTGTATTGGAGGGTGAAGGGGTGAAAATATACCAAGTGTTAAAGGAACTTATCAATGCTTTTTACGGCTTATACAAGATTCTACGAATTGTAGAAAGTCTTTATGGATTGAACTCCTTAGATGATGGAAAAACAGGTTTCTGAAATTGAAACCATGAATAATAAGACAAGTTGTAATTGGGTTTATGGACCATAATTGGACTCATGGTTAAGGTCTTAAAGGTTGGAATTTTACTAAGAGTAGAAGTATACCACGAGGGGTTTCTACGACTCGTAGATTGCTCTATGAGTCGCATATTGGACTCGTGGATTGGTCTTTCAGAAACTAGTTTCTAAAGACTGGAAAAGGAGAACAAGATGACTTAAACCATGAATCATGGTTTGGTCTACGGCGTACAATCGGGCATGTGGATCGTGATTCAGTAGTTTTCATGAAGGGCATTTTTATCTGTTTCACATATCCCCAAACCCCACTTGTGAGATTCCACTTGGTATGTTGTTGTTATTGTTTGTATCCTAGGCTCAAAACTACATCATTTGTAGGACCTTTTAGCCCCCATATTAGACCTAAACCCTCCCAAAACCCTCACATTCACTCCACTCTCATTGCCTCAGATTTCTCTAAGCCAAAGAGGCGTTCAAGTCAAGAACACATTCAAAGCAAGGTTAGGGTTATGCTTCTAAGGATTTCCTTCTTCAACTTTTCTAAGCCTTTCCTTAAGGTCACTCTACGGTATGTAGTTTTATTTGTGGGTACCTACTACCCATAAAGTCCCTTAATCAATCATTTACCTTTTCTTTAAGTTCTTGAAAATATTAACTTGCATGCCTATGACTTTAATGACATTTTTATGATGTATTTTTGTGTGTTTTGTCTCCAATGATGTAATGTAATGCTTTACCATGTCTTTCCGTGAATATTAAGTTGATGGCTATAATTTCACTACCTAGGGTTTTATCAATGATGTGTGGGTTGTTTAATCTTTGTTTTTAAAGTTGTATAATTTACCATGTTCATGCATTATTTTAATGAATCATCTATTTTCAAGGTAATGCATAAGCCCACTAAGTTCAAAGATGACTTTGCATGGTATGATGTTGATGATAAGGGCATAAAATAAAGATTTAAAGTTATTAAACTTATCAAAGATATAACCATGTTGATGTTTCCCATATAAGATGTTTATGAGGGACCCCCAACGTGAAAGGTAAATTCTTACTTGGGTGGTTTCCAAAGTTTCAAGCTATTCCTATAAAATTTCTACTTATGATTCTAAATTACATTAAATAATTATCTCTATGTTTAATGTATTCTATGGGATTGACTTAGAACCGAATGAGTCATTGTGGTGGGGTTCGGTAAGGGAACTCTAGTAGCAACCCCTTGCCCCATTAACTATGTCCCACCATTGTAGCCCTTTGTAAGCTAGGATAGTGGATTTACATAAGCCATATAGTTAAAGAAAGACGCATGCTTAAGTGACAGAGTTCCACTCAGCAAGTAATCTCCCTGTGCCAACTTAGTGGGTTATGTTGGATTCCATGTAGTAGCTCACATGGTCTTATATGTCAGTTAAGCTCTTTTCTCACAAAGTGTAAGATTTGATTTCCTTGTTCTATCGCATGTGTTTAATATGATGCATTGATTTTACTTCATATTAAGCTTTATTCCTCGTTCATACTTAAACACATATGAATGATGACATTACATTTCCATGCATAGAGACTTCTAAATTTTATGAATGATGGGATTTTAATTTCATATTTGCATTGCATCTCACATACTTAGTACATTCCAATATACCAATGCATGTCTTACCTATATGATGTCACCATGTAGGAATTGGCACTCCACTTCCTTTATGGGCACATGGCTAGCTTATTGACGATCAAGACTAGTAGCGTTGGTGAGTCCTTAGTTTGGGGACTTTACCCAATTTTCATGCCTTCTATCTTTTAGACGATTGTATATTTTAGAATTGATGTCTGGAGTCTTTTACTTTCTGTTTTATTTCCATGTATGTTTTTTTTTAGGGGAACCATGACTGTGTTTCAATCCTTACTAAGTCTTATATAGTCGGTATGTGTGGAAAATGATATTTAATGGGATGTATTATGTTTAGAGCTTGAATGTTTTCCTTACTCCCATTCCCTATTTTATTTCTGCAATATGTTATGTCAACCTCTGAATACTTGATGTATGGTAAGATGGTTTGGGTGAGGTACCCACAGGTTTCTCATTCTCTGTTTTACGACTAGGTCCTAGGCTTAGATCATGACAAACTTAGTATCAGAGCATGAGGTTTTGAAATTTTCCTTGGATTTCCAACATATCACGTAAAGTAGAGTCCTATTCAAGGTTGATAAGCGTGCCACAATCATGAATGAGAGGCTATGATGTGTTTCAGAAATCGTCCCTTCTTCATGAATCATGTCATGCCTTTAGAGATATCTAAGATCATCTTTATCTCTTTTTTAATTTCTAGATCATGTTGCCAAGGAGAGAACCACCTAAGAAGGTGAATGAAGAATAAGCCCTTCCTCTACTACCTAGAAAGGTGAATGAGGATCAAGATCCTCCTATACAACAAGAAAAATGAGTCACATAGGGGAGTTTCAAGCCGCCTTTGCAATGTTGGCCCAAGTCTTTGCCAATCAAGCAAATAGGGAGGTTGCATTTCCTTTTTAATGACCTTCACCAAAAAAAAGAGTTCAGGACTTCACGGACGAACCCAAAAAAATAATATGGTTCTAAAGTCGATGATTACCTGGTAAAATTCATTGATGAGGCTTATAGACTTGTCGTTATGATGGGGGTGCCATTGGAGAAAAAGGCCAAGCTAGTGGCCTATCCACTCAATGGTGCGGACAAAGTTTGGTATGACCAATGGGTTGACAAAAGGCGCAAAAAAGTTGGATTGAATTGAGTGGGAAGACTTCAAAGAGCATTCTAGTATAGGTTCTTCCCATTGGAGCTAAGGGAGGAAAAGGTGCAAGAATTTATCAACTTGAAGTAAGAGTATATGAGCGTGAAGGAATATTCTCTCAAATTTACAAAGTTTTCTAAGTATGCACCATTGATAGTGGCAGACTTGCGGGCGATAAGCAAATTCATCTTTGGGCGTTGAATTTGGTATCTAAAGAATGTAAGACCGCATTGTTTGTGAAAGAGGGGGACATACCCCACTTGATTACATACGCGGAGCAAAATGAGGAGGAAAAACTAAGGTGGCATGCTAGGGAGTCCAAAAAGGCTTGAATGGATGGTGGGAGATTCTCTCACCAAAGAAGCGATTAACATGGCAAATTTCAAGGTGGAAAAAAGCAAGTAGGCTAACGGTCAATCAATACTCCTCCTCCCCGATTTAACAAAGAAAAAGAGACTAATCCTAAGCCAAAAACTCCCAATTTCCCTAAGAGTGGAAGGCCCCACAAAGAGGAGTTCTTAGCCGATTTCAATCCATACTTCAAGAGTTGCAAGCCCCAACATCAGGCCAATGATTGTAGGAGCAGTGGTGTTAGGCCTCATGGCCTAGATAGACATGCTCAAGGTGCTCCAAGGGACAAATGGTTCTATGTTTTGCATGTCCTCCAAGATATGGAATAGACTCCGGATGTGGTTACTGGTATGTTGAAAATTTATGATTTTGACACATATGTATTGTTAGATTAGGGAGCGATTTGTCTTTTGTAATCCCATTCCTTGCAAATAGATTTCATGTATGGTGCAAAACCTTAAATGAGACTTTCAAAGTTTATACCCTCATAGGAGAGTATAATGTTGCACAAAGAGTCTATAGGAATTGTCCCATGTCGATTTTGCATAAATTTGTTCCTTGTAACTTGATAGAACTCTTTATAATTGATTTTGATGTCATAGTTGGGATGGATTGGTTGCATGCTTCCTATGCATCTATAGATTGTCAAACTCTTAGGGTCAAATTTCAAATCCCAAATGAATCTATTCTTGAGTGGAAGGTTAGTAGTTCCTCATGTAGAGGTCGGTTTGTCTCTTATCTAAAATCCAAGAAAATAATCTCTAAGGGATGCATATATCATCTAGTAAGGGTCAAAGAAGTCAAATCTAAAGTCCCCTCTCTCGAGTTGATTCCCATTGTAAACGAGTTCCTCGATGTCTTTCTGGAAAAGTTACCTGATATTCCTTCTCAAAGGGAAATATATTTTTTATAGACCTGAACTAACATAAGCACAAGCTAATACTAGGAATCTATCAACATAACAACAGCAAAATATCCCCTCCCAAGACTTGGAAGTCACCTGTAAAGGACTATTGTAGACAAGATACAACACACTAACCATAATACATCTCTCTCTCTCCCTCTCTCTCTCTCTCTCTTTCTCTTTATATATACGTATTTAAGAATGGAATGGCATTCCCCCTTTTTCTCATTTATGGCTAGCAAGATCGGGAGGGTTAGTGTCCTCTTAAGAAGGAATACCCAACTTCTGGGGTCAGCTTCGATCGAGAAAGGTTTGGAACGAAGTCGCTCGACCAATGGGAGAGGGACCCTAACCAACGTTTTGGATTAACCCCGCCTCCTCGGAATGGTTCACTTACACTTCTGACATGGAAGAACATACACACACACACACACACATACACACACACACATATATATATATATATATACACATACACATACATATATATATATAACCCAAATAATATACAGTGCATGTCTCGAGTCACAAAGGATACACAAACATCAAATGCTCGCCACTAGTCTCTGGATATAACTATCATAGAAAGAATCACCAATAATGGCTCGTGCTAGGACCTGTACCACAAAACAGATAGAGAAATGTAGGGGTGAGTACCAGGGATATGGTACCTAGTAGGTTTCATAGGCCGACTAAGTGAAAATATTAAATAAGGAAAGAATAAACTAGAATATAATTCTACAGCAGTTGTCTACCAAAACCAAGTAATGCATATCCTCAGGTGGAAAGTAACTCAAATCTGCCAAAACTAGGTAATGCATATTTGTACAAATGGATGTAACCAGAATTTGGACAACAGTAGAGTGATCTATGTAGGTATAAGGCCCTATCGACTAAGCCTGGACACTAACCGAACCCCCATGAGCCTGGTCGATACACCTACGCACAATGAAGTGTGAATAACTATAAGGCTAAAAATGTCAAGTCTAAATTGAGTTCCTAACTCGATCACGTACACATAACCAAAACTCTGATAGAACTATCTAGCTGAAATTTTGAAATACTAATACCAAGCGAAATCAATCAGTACTAACCAAAACCATATAGGACAGATAGGTACGCAAATGTAAGATACTATCTATATAACCCTATATGCCCATCGAGCCCCCAAAAGCCCAAGAGGTACAACCACACACCAATTAGTCAAGGATATATCAATTGATCCCAACCACTCAATGTTATTTGAACTAGTACCCCAATATAGAAGGCAAGAGGGGAACACAGAGCTCGGACCTCGATCGATGGATGTGTCCCCGTAAAGTACATATGACAGAGCTTGGACCTCGAACTGCAAATGCGACCCCATCCCATAAAATTCCAATAGTAGAATGTACTGAGCTTGAACCTCGAATTGCAGATGTACGAGAAAAGTAGAGTAAGGGATACAGAACCTAGACCGTGAACTGTGGATGTATCTTGCAAGCAAAATACCCATTGGGACTCAAATCCAACACTATTGGGACTCGAACCTAGCACTTTCCAACTGTACTTACTCAAACTATACCCTTTAATTCAGAGGGAGGGTATATAGAAGGCAACATTTTCTCATCTACGCACGATCCAACTGGTTAAACATATAACCATGTAAAGGAAAAGCTCAGGTCTTTAGCTGCAAGGGACTTAATCAGAGATATCAGGGTGGTGTTGTTGGTCCTCGTATATCTGAGTCGAATATGATAGGCTATAGTAACAATGAAAAATGGCTAACCAAATGTCACGACCAAAGCATAGGGCCTAGACATGACACGGTGAATGGGAACTTGAAGGGATCTCCAAACAAGTCTCTTAAGTGTGTGTAGTACATCATTAGTTTTGCATAAACAAATAAAAAATAAATAAGCACATAGCACGTAATTTCTAATAGGAGCGGGGCTTTGGACTCAGGCAATGGGGATGTCATATGGAAGAGGATAAACATGAATCACATAGTAAATAAGTCTAAGGAGCGGATAAGTATGACTCACGCTATAGGAGCATTTAGGAACTTGGGACTTCCATCTCATCATCAACACATATTATCACATAGAAGGGAATAGGGTCCAGGGGAAGTCTTTTGTAATAACATAATCATAAAGGAGTCAAACTCATTACATAGATAACCATATCCAATAACACCTCTAATATGAATGGAGTGTGGGCAAAGACATCTCCCCAGCTCACCCTTAAAAGATAAATATCCAAAATTAGACAAGTCTTAACAAGAGCATGAAAGTAAAGTGGATATCTGCCACGCCCCAAATTCCCGTAGGGCGGACCGGCACCCGTTGTCGATAAGGCTTGGGAGAACCAACCTGTAACTATATGCGTTCTATACATATTGTAAGGGGTTTCTATGTTTCACATGCCTTTAAGTAGATAAATAGTGATAACAAGCCAAAAGTAATGCATATGACTAGGCCATTGGGGCCACGGTACTTAAAGTATGAGACATGACTTCACTTTTATTTTACATAGTCTACAAAGCCTCTAAGTAAAGAAAAACATCTAAAAAGGGTCGGGACAGGCCCCGCCTTAACAAACTATGCAATAAAAACGTGTAAGCTCTAGACATGAACAAAGCCCCGAAGCAACCTGGAGCTTGATAACAGCAGCTAAATATCCTGTACTCCTACTGGGGAGGTCTACTAGCACCTGTACCTGCAGTATGAAATGCAAGTCCCCCGTAAGGAACGTCAGTATGGGATATTGTACTAAGTATGTAAGGCAAGATATACTATATATACGGTAATAACTCAAGTGAAACCATGCATCTGTGGAAGATCAGGGACCATCCTTAGTTATACGGTGGAATCATGTACTTTATGTCCCTTATAACACTTTACCTATACTGTAAAATCTGTATTGTATAATCTGTGCATAGCTGTAAACAAATAACCAACTGATCAGTGGTGAAACTGTATCGGGATCGTCCCTATACTAGGTTCGCAATGAACCCCCTCGGGCTACCACTCGTAAACTATATCGGGATCGTCCCTATGCTAGGTTTGCAATGAACCCCCTCGGGCTACCACCCATCAAAATTGTATACTTTATCTTTCGATTACCTTTGAGATGATTCTTTTGGTAGCCATAATATTGGAGCTGTAGGACTGTATATTTAGCATGTGACATGTAGATAATCATACAATACAATATGACAAATAAAATATTACATTAGATAAACAATGAAATGCATATGAAATGGAACAACTTGTGAACTTTATTTGGCAACAAGAACTCATATATCATGGTATTCATGT
>JAABOM020076506.1:0-33862 GCA_011800125.2 Solanum clarkiae | reverse complement strand
AACATTCATCTTGCATAATATATATCTCATAAATATGTGAAAAGTGACCTCAACTGACATAGATCAAGCAACTTCAACTTATTCTCCGAGGCCTAACACCCCTTCAGTTCAGGTGACCGGGCATGACACCCCCCGGCGAAGTGTGGTCGACTTGCCAAAGCAAACTAAATATGATAACATGAACTAGATGGATCCACTAGTATAGCAAGGGTAACAATCATAATCTAATGGTGGCACACAATTTAGAGACTAAAGACTTTATATAAGGATCCTTTGAGTTGAGCCCCCACTTAAGCCTCAATTGATGCTTGGTCAAATCCCGCGGAATATTTGAAATAATTATAGTTCGTATAACTTGTAGGAAACATGATAACATGACATGAATAGCTCTTGAAACATGCTTGACCTCTAGTAGTGAGCCTAACTTAGATATGAGAGTAGGTCGTAATCATAATGAACCCTTGCTTTAATATGAATGACTCACAAGAGGTAAAAATCTTGACATAGGGCTTATCTTGATACTTGTATAATCATAGATACTTTTCATGAATTCAATACATACTTTAGAGCCCTTAATCATCATGAAGTCACTTGACTTATAGATCATGTAATAGATCATCAATAACTTGAGAATTCTTGTCATGTCATTTTATCAAACACTTAGTGGGTTCATAAAACTAATTCAAGATCATGCAATTCAAGAGTGCAATAAGTTGAGTAAACTCAACGCAAATCAAAGCACCAACATATAGTAAAACCCTCATGTAGGGCACCTTGAAATCCATCACAAAAGCTCATAATAGTTCATGGTTTCATAGCTCAAAACATGCATAGTCTCAATGGACAAAACCAATTCATGGTGTAAGCTTGAAATAGATAGTCATGCATAATCAATCAATACTTCATAAACCCCAACATAATTTATATTCATAATCCACAATAAGAGGTACCCATAGGTAATACAACTTGAAAACATGTATTTTTCATAAAAAAGGAAGGTTGGGCTCCATGGGTGAAAGGACCCAATGGATGAAATCCACATACTTCAAACTTGGAGTTTCTTGAGTTGATCTTGAAGGAAACTTAGAGCTAGAAGTGAATCCTTGAGTTCCAAAGTTAAGCATGAAATCCTTGAATTTGGAATGAGATATTTTGTTAAGTCTTGGAGAGGTGTTTGAGAGGGTTTTGAGTGAGATAAAGTTTAAAAATGGCTAAGTATGAAAGATTTCACGTTTAAGTGGGAATGGGGCTATGACCCCAATACCCTTGGGCGCATAAGAAAAACCAAGGAAATTATTGCACTGGTCCATGTTGAGTCTGCGACTTGCACCAAATGCAAAATAAAAATAACATTGCTCCGCACCTAGGCCGCATCGCGCCTCGTGAGCGGATGCTCTCTAGAAATTGAAAATTAGCAAAAATTATTTTTATCTATTGGTCTTCTAAGATCCGGGTTATACCCATCTCCCACTCAATATTTCCCCTTCGATTGAGAATATAAAGTTGAATTTTCGATGTCATGCACGGATTTTGAGATATATGAATATTACGATTATGGACATTTCGAAACCCATTTTAGGGCGTTTCATGTTATGTACCACACTTTATAAGTAGGAGGCTGTGGGGCATTAGGAATTGTCACACTTCCTTGTATTCTGAGTTTGTGCTATAGAATTTAACTCTATTAAAGTACCTATCTATTTTGTGCCTTATGCATTTGCAGATCATGCCTCATAAGAGCTCCGCCACTGGAAGAGATTCTTCAACTTGCAACACTTAGTATCCCCCACTAGATGTGCCTCCTTAGATGAGGACGAGGGCTAGGGGTCAATGTGCTAGAGTCGTTGAAGCTCCTCAAGCACCTACCTCACCTACTCCTACTACATAGGCTGATTTCAGAGGAACTATCACTAATCTCACCCAACTGTATTTGCCCAGAGTGGGAGTCAGAGTTCACAAGCTCCTAGATATAGCTCCCAAGAGCCAACTGCTGCAATGAGCCTTACGAACTATCTTAAGATGAACCCACCAGTCCTCATAGCATCTAAGGTTGAGGAAGACCCCCAGAATTGTATTGATAAGATATGGAAGGTATTGAAAGCTGTGCATGCGATGGAGGCTGTGGGAGTTGAACTTGCTTCCTATCAACTCAAGGATGTGACAAATTTTTGGTACAATCAATGAGAAGAAAGCCAAGGTGAAGATGCTGAGCCCGCCATTAGGGACGACTTTGAGAGTACCTTTCTTTATAACTTCTTTCTATGAGAGTTAAGGAAAGCCAAGGTTGAGGAGTTAGTTAGCATGAAGCAAGAAGGGATAACTATCAAAGAATATAGCATTAAGTTCATACACTATGTAGGTATGCTTTAGAGATGGTCTTTGACATGAGGTCTCAAATGAGAAAGTTCATCTCCACCTTGGGCAAGCATGTGAAAAAAG
Organism: Solanum clarkiae; assembly: GCA_011800125.2. Classification (NCBI taxonomy): domain Eukaryota; kingdom Viridiplantae; phylum Streptophyta; class Magnoliopsida; order Solanales; family Solanaceae; genus Solanum; species Solanum clarkiae. The sequence goes on along the minus strand of JAABOM020076506.1, from coordinate 31,423 downwards.
AGTTCAAAGTGGCATTACTGATTCTGGACGTGGACATCTCAAGGCTTATGGTCTATGTGCAATAACTTGAGGAGAATAAGAAGATAGACAGGGAGGAGCACTTGAGTAAGAAGGCTAAGTCAGTAGGGCATAAGTCTAACTAGCATAAGAAAAGTAAAGGGGATAAGTCCTATTTTTTTAGAAGAGGTCTTCGAATTATGTATCATCATCAACAAGTGCACTAGCACTAAGTAATAGGTATGATCAAAAGTTTCAGGGCCATCAGAATTCTAGAGCTCAGGGTTCTCAATCCCAAGCTAGTGTTACTCAAGGTTCGAGGGGGAAACCACTATGTGGCAAGTGTGGCAAACTCCACTTAGGTAAGTGTCGTGATAGCACCAATGCTAACTATAGGTGCAGAAAAACTGGTAACTTCCAGAATGAGTTCCGATGAGAAGGCGAGGTGATGGGTGTAATAAAGCTCAGTCTTTGGCAGCACCTCCAGCCAGTGGTATTTAAAGAGGCCCACAACTAATATGGGCATAGGTACCAACCGTCTATATGCGATGGGAAATTGATAGGATCAGGAAGTTGCACCGAATGTTGTCATGGGTATGCTTCGAGTCTTTTCCTATGATATGTATCCCTTGCTTGACTGAGGTGCCACTTTATCAATTGTAACTCTATGTATGGATAGTAAGTTTGAGATCCTTCCTGAGTGTCTTCTTGATTGCTTCCTATTGGTGAGTCCATTCTAGCTGAAAGAGTATATAGAGATTACATGATGTCTATCTATCATAGAGATATTTTTGCAAATTTAGTTGAGTTGGGGATGATTGAATTTGATATGACTCTTGTCATAGACTATCTTCATACTTGTTATGCCTCTGTCAATTATAGAACCCGGACGGTCAATTTCCCATTTCTGAATAAACCTGTTATAGAGTAGAAGGGTAGTTCTACAATGTCTAAGGTTAAGTTTATTTTCTACCTTCGCGCCCGAAAGCTAATCTCTAAAGGATGTATATATCACCTCCTATATTAAAGATTAATGATTTTGAGTCTCCACTTTTTGAGTCAGTTCCAGTTGTTAATGAGTTTCCTAAGGTCTTCGTTGATGATATGTCTAGAGTTCCTCCTAATAGGGAGATCGATTTTGGGATTAATGTTCTTCCTGATACTCAGGCCATCTCTATTCCACAATATAGAATGGATCCTCCTGTGTTAAAAGAATTGAAAGAGCAATTGAAAGATCTATTGGATAAAGGATTTATTAGGCAAGTGTATCTTTGGGGGCGCTCCTGTCTTATTTTTTGGCGAGAAAGATAGTTCTCTCAAAATGTGTATAGATTAATTCCAGCTGAATCCTTTTCAAAGATCAATGACTTGTTTGACCAACTTCAGGGTGTCACTATTTTCTCCAAGATAGACCTCAGATCGAGCTATCACCAATTAAAAACTGAGCAAATGTGACATCTCGAAGACAACATTTCATACCCAATATGGTCACTTTTAGTTTCTGGTAGTGTACTTCGGATTGACCATGCTCTTGCTGCTTTCATGGACTTGATGAACAGAGTATTCAGATAGTACCTTGGTATGTTCATGATTTTGTTCATTGATGATATTTTAGTGTACTCTAGAGATGAGGAAGAGCATGTCAATACATTTGAATTGTTCTTCAGACCCTCAAGGATAAGTAGTTGTACTCCATAATGTGAGTTCTGGCTTATATCAGTATTATTTTTAGGCCATGTCGTCTCAGGTGATGGTATTTGAGTGGATATATAGAAGATCGAGGTAGTTAAGAACTATCCTAGACCCATCTCTCCAAGTGACACAAGAAGTTTTCTGGGTTTGGCTAGTTACCACTGTAGATTTTTAAGGGATTCTCTTCTATATCCTCACCTATGACCAAGTTGAATCAAAAGAAAGCTATTTTTCAGTGGTCCAACGAGTGTGAGAAGAGTTGAGTTGAAGACCAGACTAATGACTATACCTGTGTTGACTCTACTTGAGGGGACTGATGATTTTATGATCTATTTTGATGCTTCTAGAGTAGGATTGGGATGCATTCTGATGCAGAGATGTAAAGTCATAGCCTATGTTTCCAGACAACTAAAGAACCATGAGAGGAACTATCCAACTCATGACTTAGAATTGGCTGAGGTGGTGTTTACACTCAAGATTTGGCGCCACTACTTATATGGAGCACATATTGACGTATGCACAGACCATAAGAGCTTGCAATATGTATTCACCCAGAAAGAGCTTAACTTGAGGTAAAGGAGATGGCTAGAGCTGCTATGGACTACGACATGTGCATCTTCTACCACCTAGGTAAAGCTAATATGGTTGCTGATGCTCTTAGAAGGTTGTTTATGGGAAGTACTTCTCATGCAGAAAAAGAGAAGAAGGCATTGGCTAAAGAGATATAGAGACTAGCACGATTGGGAGTTCAACTCGATGAATCTAGTGAAGGTGGGATACTTGTACATAATGGGTCTACATCATCCCTTGTAGTAGAGGTAAAGGAGAAGCAAGACCAAGATCCCGTATTAATCTAATTAAAATAAAATGTACATAAGCAGAAGGTGATGGCGTTTGTCAAAGGGGGTGATGGGGTATTGAGATACGAAAGTGGATTGTATGTTCAAAATGTTGATGGTGTTCGAGAAAGGATTATAGTAGAAGCCCATAACTCTAGATATTCCATTCATCCATGGTCTATCAAAATGTACCACGACTTGAGAGAGATTAATTAGTGGAGTGGGATGAAGACAGATATTGCAGACTTTGTTTCTAAGTACCCAAATTGCCAACAAGTAAAAGTTGAGCACCAAAGGCCATGTGGAGCAACCCAAAATTTTGAAATTCCAAAACAGAAGTAGGATATAATCAATATGGATTTCATCATAAGCTTACCAAGGTCTTATAGATAAAACAATTCAATCTGGTTGATTATTGATAGGATGACTAAATCATCCCACTTCACGACGATAAAGACTACTAATACAACAGAGGACTATATCCAGTTGAATCTCCAAGATATTTTCAAATGGCATGGAGTTCTGTTGTCTATCATATCAGATAGAGGGGCTCAATTCACTACCCAATTCTGGAAGTCATTTCAGAAGGGCTTGGGTCCATATGTGAACCTCAGTACTGCTTTCCATCCTTAGACTGATGGCCAGCCAAAGCAGACAATACATACTTTGGAGAATATGTTGAGGGCATGCATAATTGACTTCGAAGGTAATAGGATAACCACTTGCCTCAAATTGAGTTTGACTAAATCCAAATGGCCACTTATGAGGTCCTTTTTGGTAGAAGATGTAGATCTCCAATTGGATGGTTTGAGGTAGGTGAAACAGGTTGATTGGGCTAGACCTGGTACACCAAGCTATGGAGAAGGTAAGGATTATCCTAGAGATTAAGAACTGCACAGAGTCACCAGAAGTCCTACACTGATGTTAGAAGAAGATACTTAGAGTTTTAAGTAAATGATTGGGTATACTTGAATGTGTCACACATGAAGGGTGTGATAAGATTTTAGAAGAAATGGAACTTGAGTCCTTGATATATTAGTCCCTAAGAAATTGTGATGTGAGTGGGAAACGTAGCTTCTGAGTTAGAGTTACCACAAGAGTTGGCAACAATCTACCTAGTATTTCACATTTCTATGCTTACAAAGTTTTTAAGAGATTCGTCCTTTGGTTGTACCTATTGAATGTGTTGGGGTGAAGGATAGTTTTTGTTATGAAGCGATCCTAGTATAAATCTTTAATCGTCAAGTTTGCATGTTGAGAACTAAAGAGGTTGCATATGTAAAAGTGTTTTGGAGAAGTCAATCTGTTGAAGAGGATATGAAGTTTGGATACCCTCACCTGTTAATGCCTCCTAATGCTGACATTAATGGTAATGATTCATTTCTATTCTCTGAGTCACTTTCAAATTGTTGAGTTGAGTTCTCATCTCTGAGTTGATGCTCCTATTGAGACTATGAGTATTTGAGTATGCGTGTCTTTAACTATATTCATGCGTAATGATGATGTTAGAAGTAGTCTTTCTATTTTGAATCCTGGGTTGAGGTTGATTTCTGGAGTATGAGTATTCAAGTATCCGAGTATTTGAGTTCCTTCTTGATAGGTCTCCTAGTTGCTCATCATTCAAGGATGAATGATCCCAAGTGGTAGATATTATCACACCCCATAACTTTATTCTCATATGAACCTATGCTTCAGAACTCATTCATCCATACGGGAAGTGGGTTCGGGTCATAAGGTACCTCTAGTACTTAGATAAGTTCAAAACTTTCCTATAAATTAAGTTTCTAATCTTAGATTATACAAGGATAAAATTTAAATGATCATAAATCCTAGAACACAATGAATTAGGTTGCTTATGACTTGTCAAATGAGTTTGAGACTAAGCATGATACAATCTCCAAGATGATTTCACCTCATTTGGAATTCAGACTCAAATGTTATGGCCGTTTTACTGAACACAAACAGAATAGAGTTAAGACTACAAAACATATTACGAGTCATGGTTTGCGTTACGATCCGTTTGCTAATGCGTTGTAAAAATTCCTGAAAATCTATTTTTCGTCCTAGATTTGACGGACCCATCTATGAGTCATAGAAACTTCTAGGGGCCATACATTGGGCTCGTGCGATCAATCCAGAGACCTTGAAATTTGTCCCAAAGTTTACGAAAGGGTCCTTACGGGCTATGGAAGTTGCTACAGGCCATAGGTGGACCCATAGATAAGTCTAAATTTTTTTAAGAAAGGTTATTTTAGTCTTTTTCCACCCTTTCAAAACCTAAACAAGATGTTTTTACACATAAATAAATCCCTAAACTTGTTAGTTCAACCTTTTTACGCTAAAACGCACTGTCCAACCTAGAGCAAGGTTTCACCGGATAAAAATGCTAGGGTTTGAAGATAATCTTGTGAGTTTTTCCAAGCTGTTCCAAGACTCAAAATTTCCTGGTATGTAAGACTAACCAAACATGGATTATGTTCTTCTGTGTGCGCCATAACCCGAATTGATTAAGTTATGAGTGACTTGAGTCTTTCATGGATATTCCTTGAAGGTTTTTCTTTGATTCTAAGGCATTTCTATATAATTTTGCATGAATTGCAACTTTATGAATTAAATACTTGAATTAGATGATTTTGCTATTTTGCATGAACCCTAGCATGAACTCTTATTATTTTTACGTATTCATTTAAATGAGCATTCATGGGTATAATTTGAGCCTAAAGAGTCTATGGAATCCCTAAATGCTTTTACTCTACTTTTGTTTTCTTGAATGCTATGAGTTAAAATGAAGTATGATTGAGTCTTTATGAGCCAAGAGCTGAACCTTAAAACAATATAACTAAAGAGTTGATAGTTGATGTGATGAATTGAGTTGATAATGTCCAACGAGACTAGATGAATGCGTTAACCATAGGGTTGATGTTTTATGAGCATATTGAGTCCTAGGAGGAGTGTTAAGCATCGAATTAAGTAAGAATAAGTCTAAATCGAACTCAAAAACTATGTAGCCAGTGTAGGAGAGGATTGAACCATAATATCAGATGTTTCCTATTATTCTAAAAAGTGAACTTGATGCTACTAATTTTGGATCCACTAATGGGATGTCCTGTACCCTGGCAAGGTATGATGTGGCAGCGACAATACCTCATTGTAATATCACTAGCTCATAGGTGATGGTTGTTGGTTAGATAAACTCCCAAATAGGCCTTGATAGCATTCTGAGTAGATTAGATATAGATGGTTGATGAGTGGTCATTGTTTAAATTACATTCTTACTTTAGAATCTTGACAAGATTAATGTATTTTCTACTTCTTGAGTTGAACTATTTGAGTTGATATTGTCTTTCCTTTACATGTTTCTTTCTACCATTTTACGTACTTATAAATTTCATGTACTGATGTCCATTCGGGATTGCATCTTTTCATGATGCAGAGACAGATACTAGTACACCTATTTGCATTCGGCGGATTGGTGAGTCCTCCCCTTCTTTCAGAGGATATTATATTTTTGCTTCTACTTTTGAGTTTAACCTTTTTATTTCGTTTTGAGGTAGTCATGGGTCTGTCATTGGCATAACTTGGTCAGATGTTTTAGAGGCTTCATAGACTAGACTGTCGAGTTATGACTGGATGTTATTTGTGGCTAGTTTTCTGTCACACCAGCCTTACTGAGTTGATAGATAGACTGTTTGGCCTTTAGCCTTTGATTATCAATTTGTCACTACTTTTTATTTAGAATTCTTAATAATTGATGTCTTTCGCTGTTAGTTATGATTGCATAAATATGATGAGGCCAAGTGGTTCGCTTGGGGGCTAACAATAGTCTCTGAGTGCTGGCCATGCCAAAGCTACCCTCCCGAGGCCTAACACTAGGTGGATTTGGTCAAGTACTTTGAGGAAATACTTTTTAAAAATATTCTTTATCAAGAAGGGTATGCAACAAGATCGTGGCATGGACCTTTCCCAAAATAGTTTAAAATTTTCCCCTGTTCAACCTCGAACAACATTATATTGTAGTGAACCAAATCTGCTTCGCGGACCTAGGTAAATCTTTTTTTTTTATCTAATTTTGTTTTAAGTAGGGTGTTTTGGTCTTTTTTTTTTAACTTATTAATTAATAAACTGGGTGGCTTTTGGGACTAAATCTTATTCTATTAATCACTTTAAGCACTCTAAATTTTCTCATTATCACTTAATTTTCCATTAACAAAATTTTTTCTATAGAAAATCCTCCTAAGTAAGGGTCCATTGACGACCAAGCCAATTCTACTATTGATTTTCAAGTTTTCTCAAGTAAATCACTTAAGGTATGTGACTATTCATCTATGAGCTACTTTAACCCATGGATCCCAAAACATTCTTCACTTTTTCAATGAAATTAAAGTATGTGTTTTATGGATCTTCCTAATTTCTACTCAATTCCATGAATTTGACCAGACTTAAGTGGGAATTATGGATCTAATTTTATACGAATTGATGTTATTCACATAAATTGATTATTTTTCATATGAACTCTCTAGATTGCAATTTAGAGTTCATGAGCTCACAATAGATGTTGATCAATTCTCTTTCAATTGCACAAACAAGTATTTATATAATGAGTTTGAATGTATTTCAATATGAATTGATAATTATTGCATGAAATTGATGAGTTTTCCGTGAATTTTCTATAATACTCTCTAGAATTCATAAAATGGATGATGAGTATTTGCAATGATGCTTCAAGCTGATATTATTTTGCATGAATTATGTATGATTCTATATAAATTGAGTTATATTAAGGTTCTACATGCTATCGCTCTCCATTTTTATCTTGAGTCCATGAAAGTCAAAGTGATTTCCTTTAATTTTGACTTTAAAGGATATGGTTCTTATTAATTAAGCATGAGTTTGTTCAACAGATATAATTATTTATGTTTTCACTCCAATTCTATGATTTTAGGGATCATATTTTGCCCTATATTTTTTTATAAGTCATGATTATGAATTTCACAATTGTTCAAGCAAGTTTATAAAAAAGGAAACCTAAAACCCTTATGATACTCTTAATCAGATAGGACATGTAATGATGAAAGGTCTATACTCACATTACTCAAGACATGATTGAGGAGCATATATATGACTATGTTTTATGAGTTGTTGGCAAATAGTACAGATGGCCCCTCCCACATTATATTGAGTTTATGACTTATGATTATAATTTCTATTCTGTTGAGAGTTTACTTGGCACCGAGCGGACCTTGGGATAGATGTTCTCACTCGTAATAGAGGCATCAGATCCATACTAAGGTTTCATTGTCCCATAACTCCATGGCATAGTAGGTTAAAGGATCACTCATAGTAGAGACTCGATTCCTTAAGGGTCACCCGTAGTAGAGGTTCGCTCCTCCATGTAGCTTAGTGGATTCATATAAGCATAAAGGAATCTACCTTAGCAAGTGGTCTCCCTTTTTTCTTCGTTGTATGGGTAAGCGTCAAGACTCCATGTTATAGATCACATGATTTACGTCAAGTAATGGTAACTCTCACAATGTTCAAGGTATCTCCTTCCATGATTAATGATATTTCTCGTAATTTTAAAGGTTTCTCTCACAAGATTTATGATTCTCACTATAACTTATGGACTTCTCAAGGGTTTATATATGATTATTACTCTTACTATGATTATGATTTTCATTAAGACTCATGATATTTTATAAATTACATATTTTCTTACAAAGACTCATGGTTATTACTATAGTGTTTATGTTTTCTTATGACTAAATTATGATTTCTTAATTTCTTTGATCATGTTCATGATTTACTATGACGCTTCAAAGATTTACTTAGCATGTTATCTTAATTTGATCAATTTTATATTATGATATCATACATTGGACTTCTCATATACTTAGTACATACAAAGTGCTAATACATATCTCTTACCTACAATGTGTTATAATATAAGGCTTGACATTCATACTGCATCTCACTCTACCTGTGATTAGCTTGGAGCTGCTTTGAAAGTTAATTGATTGGTGAATTCTCATGATCCGAGGGCAACCTTTCATGGCTTTTTGATAATTTTAGTTGTTCATTATTGAGATTTTTTTTTCTTTTATTTGGGTGAGATAATAACTTGTTTTATACCCCCACATATGATGGTAAAGGCATGCTAGACAAAAAAAAATGTAAGTCTGTTTATTTGGGCCTAAACTTTCTTTTATCATTAGACATTATTTTGAGACTAACCTGTTAGTTTTCTTCCTATAATTGATTTCATTACCTTATATATTCTTGACATGCTAATAGACTTGGTTAGGGTTCTTTCGAGAATCCTAATCATCATGTTACACCTAGGGCCTATCTTGGGTCATGACATAAACATAGATAACATGGAATATGAGACATGATATCCAAGACTAGAAACAATAATCATGTGGTGAAACATAATTAACACGAGGTAAAAACATAAGGAAAATGGATCGTCAATGAATTTAATAAAGCTTTAAAACAAACTTCATCAGTTTCTGGGATATCAACCTTAACCAATAATAAGATCACGTGAGCTATAACATGAAATTTGGTTTAACTCCATAATGAGAAGAGAGAGAGAGAGACTACTTGCCAAGGTAGACTCTATAATGGTATATTTGTTAAATTTCATGAGCTATATGTGGATCCACTAGTTACGTCTATAAACCAAACCTACGGAGGCACGTAGTTTTGGGCTAGAGGTTATTACAAAGTTTCCTTTGGGAAGATAACCTTGCATCGTTCAGACTTAATTACACCTCAAGCCTTCTTGGTTCTAAGTCGAATCCCAAAGAAATAGTAAATCACAAGAGATTAAATGAATCATAACTTTAGTTATTAAAAGAAAACAACAATAACAACATACCCAGTAAAATCCCACAAGTGTTCATGAGCAAAGTTCATAGTAAGACTAGGTTAAGGTTCGTGTTTCAATCTTAAATCGTCTTTGAATTTTGTATTTAAGTGAAATCACGCATTATCATGTAGGATTATATCAATTAAAATCATAATTAACAAATCCCATAAAGACATCCTTGAACTCTAGGAAAGAATTATAGAGATATTGCTCGTAAATAATCAAAATCATATGCTTAATAGCACTCTATGAATTGAAAATCACTAAATAAAACTTAATTCGTGCAATTAAAAAAGAATAAATAAAAACACATAAACTTCATAATTGAAATCGATTGAAAAGTTGAAAATCTTTTAGGTTCCATGGAGAGAGAAAATCATGGATGAATATCTAAATATCTTGAGTTAATTTATTGAGAAAATTGAACAATTTAATGGTGAAACCCAAAACCTTAGTTTGGACTTCCATAGAAGATTGAGAAAGAAGAAAACTCAAGCAAGTTAATGAGTTCAATGGATTTGGGTGAGAATGAGATGAATTTGTGAGGGAAGTGGCAGGTATTGGATAGTAATGGGGTCAAAAAAATGTAGTTTAGGGGTTAGGAGAGTAATGATTCAAAAATACCCTTAATTAAAAACTACTAGATAAGATCTATATGACCAATGTATCAGTCATGTATATAGCTTGTACATGGAGTTTCGTAATTCTTGCCCAAATTACCCCTTACAGAATCTCAACCTCGACTCTGTTCTATGAGTCCATCCTGTCTTCTATGGTTTGTAGAACCCCCTCATAGAAGTCTGCAAAACTTAGGCATATTTCTAACTCACCAAGTCCAATCCATGAGCCCAATTTACAACTTGTACATCCTTTTATATGTCGTAAAGACCCTTTTGTAGACATCCCCCCCTTTTTTTTCTAATTTTGTAAGTGTTGGAGCATTCCATGAGCCTCAACCATGGATCGTATTTTCTTATAGGGGCTCATCCCATTGAATAGTAATCAAAGCACTACAACCCATCGTTTCCTCAAACCTAACCCTCCTTCTTTGACCTTCAATCTATAGGCTTTAGTTCCTTTTATGACTTGTATTCTCCCACTCTTAGTTGATAATTTTTTCAAAAAATTTATGAAGTACCAGTTCCATCTATAAGGTCCCATCTACGATACTTAACGAGGTCTATGAGTCGTAACATGGTGTTTGTAAGACCTGCACTAGCTAACTTTTTTCTGCATTCTTCCTTATTTCAACCTTTGAACTTATGATTTATTACAATATCTCTCTCTTGAGAATAATCGTCCTAGAATAGGATAAAATCCAGCTTGAGTAGAGTTGAATGAATATCTAACAAGCCAACATGAATGCAATAATGCAACTTAAATATCATATTCACAAATTTCAAACTTTTGCATAAAGCATCACTTAAAATTAGTTTCATGACCATACATGAATATAAATGAGATGGAAAGCTTAGATGTAGGAGTTTGAAAGAATAGATTATAAGTAACTAACTTGGGATAAATCCAAAGAAAAGAGACAAGGATAATGCTTCATTATGTCTGCTTCTGCTTCTCATTGAGCACTCTCCACTTCTTCATTCCTCTATAGAACCTTGATGGATGCTTCTTCTTTGTTTCTCTCTTTTCTAACTTTACAAACTAGGATTTCAACTAAAACCTCCACATAAGTGAAACTCTATTTACCACCTAATATTTTCGAAGGTATAATAGCACTAGGATCACCCACATATTTCGAAAAGAAGGACTCGTGGAATATCGGATGCATCAATGCCAACTAGGAGGGGTAAATACAATTCACAAGCTACCTTGCCATGACACGTCAAAGTTTTATGTTCCCACATACCGGTGACTAAGATTTGCTTATATGCAAAAATGCATAACACCCCTCATAGGCAAAATCTTAAAGTAGATCCCAATCATAGACATCAAATTTTTGTTCCCTTTTCCTTACATTCGAATATGACTTTAGACAACTTTAGGGGCAGTCTTCAACATTTCCATAGTAAGTCTCACTTTCTCTATTGCCACAAATACTAATTTGGGTCCTATCAAGTCTACTTCCCCTAATTCAAACCACCCAACGGGAGATCAGTATCTCTTACCATAAAAAGCTTTAAAAAGGCCGTTTAAATTCTAACATGGTAACTATTATTTTATGCAAGCCCAATTAACGGTAGGTAATCATCCCAATTACCTTTTAAATCAAACACACACTCTCAAGATATCTTCTAGGGTTTTGTTGTTTTGGCTTGTCCATTGATTTGAGGATGATAAATGGTATTTAAATGAACCTTAGTACCAAAAACTCTTTTGAAAGGACTTCCAAAAATATGAACTGTATTATGTACTAAGATAATAAAACAATAGACAAAGGAACATAATAAAATTTTACCAATTCAGAATGTACATTCTTGCATAGTCTTCGGTACTATATGAAGTTGTAACGACCCTATGTGTTGAGGCCTTGAGTGCAAAAAACTTGATCTGAAAATTACCTAAAGTCAGGTTCATGAGGGTGACTTATAGCCTATAGGTGTATATACAACCCATAGGATTAGTCCTTAAACATGAGATTTCAGGATCAGGAAAAGTTTCCAAGTATGGGGTAACCCACGAACTAAATAAAGGCCCATAGAATACATTATTGTCCATAGGTGGGGTCATAAGTTAGACTAACAAACATGAAAGAAATTTAGAGTCTGCTGGAAGGTGATTTATGTATTACAATATAGCTTGTATAAGGGCTGAAGCTTAAGACTTGAAATCATATAGGGAACTTAATTTAGTACCTTAGGCTTGAGTAGAGTAGAAGATATCTGGATATCGCTTTCTCATGTCTGCCTCGGCTTCCCATATGGTACTTTTAACTTGTTGGTTTCTCCAAAGAACCTTGACAGAATCGACATCCTTGTTTCTCAACCTCTTTACTTGTCTATCCAAAATCTCTACCGGAACCTCCTCATAAGTCAAATTATCTTCCACCACACCCACAACATCAAAAGGTACAATAGCACTTGGGTCACCCACACACTTTCCCAACATAGATACATCGAATACTGGATGAACCTTATCTATCTCCATAGGCAACTCCAACTCATATGCAAACTTATCAATACTCCTCGAACCATTATAAGGACCCAAAAAATTGGGCTTAACTTACCCTTCTTGCCAAATTTGACTACACCCTTCATAGGTGATACTTTTAAGTAAATCCAATCACCATCAATAAATTCAAGATCTCTCCTTGTCGCATCGGAATAGGACTTTTGTATGCATTAGGATATTTTCAATCTCTCCCTTATCAACCTCACCTTCTCCAGTGCTTCTGTGAGCAAATTCGGGCCTAGCAAGTCCACCTCCCCCACATCAAACCATCCATCTGGGGATCTAGAACGTCTACCACAAAGAGCTTCAAAAGGAGCCATACTAATTCTTGAGAGGTAGCTATTGTTGTAAGCAAATTCGACGAGTGAAAGACGTTCATCCCAACTATCCTTAAACTCAAAAACACATGCTCTATGCATATCCTCAAGGGTCTGTATAGTCCTCTAGGCTTGACTATCCGTTTGAGGGTGAAAGGACATGTTAAGATTAACATTTGTACAAGAAATATTTGGAAAAACTTCCAAAAGTGTGAAGTGAATTGAGCACCATTATCCGAAATGATAGATAAAGGCACCCTATGTAATCTAACCAACTAATGGATGTATAATTTGCATAATCTTTGGCACCATAAGTAGTTTTACCGGTAGAAAGTAAGCCGACTTTGTCATTCTATCCACAACAACTCAAATTAAATCAAAATTTTTCCTAGTCTTAGGCAACCCAACCATAAAATCGATGTTGATTTCCTCATATTTCCAAGTAGGAATCTCTATAACTTGGGCTAGGCCACCCGACCCTTGATGTTATGCTTTCACTTGTTTGCAATTGTGACATCCGGATATGAACTTGGAAATGTCTCTCTTTATACCACCTTACCAATACACTTTCCATAAATCTCTATACATCTCTGTGGAACCGGAGTGGATAAAATAGGAAGAAATATGAGCCTAATCTAAAATATTCTTTCTCAAGTCATCAACACTAGGCACACATAATCTACCTTGGTACTAAGGGCACCATCTACCTCTTGAGAGAATACCTCCACTTTACCATCTCTCATCAAGGCCTTCAACTCTAGTAAGGCGGGGTCAAGATATTGTTTTGCCTTTACCTTCTCAATCAAAGAACACTTAGAATAATTAACAACCACTACACCACCATTATTAGCTTCATCTAACCTAACCCCCAATCTAGCCAACCGGTGAAATTCTCTATCTATCTCTTTGCTACTATCATCAACATGAGTTAGGCTACCCATAGACACCCTACTTAAAGCATCGACCATAACAGTAGCTTTATTGGGGTGATAACGCACACTCATATCATAATCTTCAAGGAGCTCTAACCACCTTCTTTGTCTCAAGTTAAGATCTTTTTAGATGAATACATATTGGAGACTCTTATGATCGGTAAATACATCAACATGAAGCCCATACAAGTAGTGACGCCAAATTGTTAGAAAGCAAATACCACAGCCACAAATCAAGATCATAGGTGGGATGATTCTTTTTATGCACCTTGAGTTGTTTAGAGTCATATGCTATCAGCTTACCATTTTGCCTCAAAATGCACCCTAAACCAATCCTTGAGGCATCATAATATTCAACAAACCTTTCCAATGCTTCAAGTAGAGACAAGATAGGAGCGAAGACAAGCTTATCTTTAAAAGTGTGCAAACTCTTTTCACACTCATCGGACCATATATATTTCTCCTTCTTTTTTGTTAACTTTGTCATCGGATAAGCAATAGAAGAGAAGCCATTTATAAACCTCTGGTAGTAACCCACCAAACCCAGGAAACTTCTAATATCTAATGGGGTCAAAGGTCAAGGCCAATTTCTAATCACCTCCATATTCTTAGGATCCACTTTAATACTATCGCCCGACATCACATGTCCCGAAAATGCAACCTCTTTCAACAAAAAATCACATTTTTTAAATTTGGCATAAACCTCTCCTCCCTCAAGATTTGCAACACCATCCTCAAGTGATCCACATGCTCCTCCTCAATATGGGAATAAATCAAGATATCATCAATAAGAACTACCACAAAAGAGTCAAGGTAGGGTTTGAAGACCCTATTCATAAGATCCATAAATATAGTCATGCGTTAGTTAACCCAAATACCTAGTCTAGAAAGCTGTCTTGGGAATGTCATAGTCCCTCACTTTCACTTGGTGATACCCGGAACGAATATCAATCTTAGAGAAGTGACTAGCCCCTTGAAGTTTATGAAAAAGGTCATCAATCCTTGGTATAGGGTACTTGTTCTTTATGGTGACTCGATTAAGTTGTCGGTAATCAATGCAAATTCTAAGCGAACTATCCTTTTTCTTCACAAATAACATCGGTGCACCCCAAGGTGACTTACTATGCTGTATGAAACCCTTTTTCCAACAAATCTCTCAATTGCTCCTTCAACTCCGTCGGGGCCATACGGTAAGGGAGAATGAAAATGGGTTGAGTATCAAGATGGAGGTATATACCAAAGTCTATTTCCCTTTTAGGAAGAATACTGGGAAGCTCATCGGGAAAGACATCAAGGAACTCATTAACCACCGAAACCGACTCTATAGGAAGGACTTTGGAATCAACATCCCTAACCCTCACTAGCTGATAGAGACACTCCTTACAAATCAACTTTGGGCTTTAAGACAAGAAATGAATCTACACTTGACCACAACATCACAACTTTCCCTCTCAAAGATGGGTTCTGTAATGACTTGGCCCAATACTGTGAAGTATTATCCGCTCTTGGGCCTAGCCCATCACAGATTTATCCCTTTGGACTCACCCTAAAAGGCACCTCATAGTATATAGACCAGCCCTTTATCTATACACCCAATATTTGTCCTATGTTTTGCTGATGTGGGATACCTAATCTCAAGATGGGTTTTACATACACCCCCTTTATGGACTCAACATCCTCACTATGGTTTGCCCCATCACATGAGATTTGCCTAGACTCAGCAATAAGGTTTTTCCCATCGCATGTTTGTCGAGGATCATTAACAACCTAGTGTTTTGATACCAAGTTTGTCATGACACAAGCCTAGGGCCTAAACGTGACACAGCGAATGGGGACCCAATGGGGCCCCCAAATAAGCCTCTTAGCATATTATTTTACACATCCTTAGTCGTGGAAACAATTAAACAATAGTAAGAGAATGTAAATAAGGATAAAGGGGCTAAGGGAAGCATTTAGTAGCATAAATAATTAAAGGAGTCAAAGTCCAAAGCATAAATATACAACTTGTCCAACAATACCTTTAACATAGATTGGGCAGGGGCTAAGACAACTTTTCGAGCTCACCCTCGTTGTCATAACCATCTAAAGAAACAAAAGAGTCTTTACATAACATAGGATCAATAGGTATTGTCCTCGGAGTTGAGGACTTACCAAGCTTTGCTTCAAGAGATAGTACTAGCCACATGGAGGAGGCGGATGACCAAGTGGAGCTCCAGTTTCTACGTGGTAACATCATGAAGGCATATAGTATGCATTATTATATTTGAATGTATTAAGCAGGATGCAATGCAACAAGAGATAGGCAACATAATTAATATGCATATACATAAGCAAGAGATAATATATTAGCAACATGGCATGCATGATAGATGCTTGAAGTAAAACATGCTTATATAGAGCATATTATATGTGTAGTTAGAGACCATTGTTATGGAATCCAATGCCTACCACCCCCTTGGAGAGGTGATTAAGGTATCAACCCCTCAATTGGTTGATGGTAGTCACACCCTGCCATCCATGGTGATTGAGGTATCAACTCCTCAATTGATTGATGGTGGTCACACCCTGCCATTTATGGTTATTGAGGTATCAACCCCTCAATTTGTTGATGGTAGTCACACCCTGCCATCCATGGTGATTGAGGCATAGCACTCCCTCAACAAGTTGTGGTCACTTGCAACACTATATACACTTTTCATGAAATCAACACATATATACATTCCTTTCATCATCATAAAGTCACTCAAATCATAGATCATATAATAGATCATCAATAGCTCAAGAACCCTAAACCAGACATTTTATCAAACAGTTGGCGGGTGTACAATGCTAGTTCAAAATCATGAAATTCAAGAGTGAAATCATGTGATAAAACTTAATGTAAATCAACCCACCAAAACTTGGTAACACCCTCATGTAAGACACATTAAAAACCTTCATCAAATATCATCATAGAATATAGATTCATAGCTCAAAATATACTTAAACAGTCTACATTTCTTTAAAACCCTAACATAGTTTATAATAAACTTCATAGTAAGAATACCCATAAGTAAATCAACTTGAAAACCTGCAATTTGTATAAAAGGGAAGGTTGGGCACCATGGGTGAAAGGACTCAATGGTTGAAATCACATACCTCAACTTTGGAGATTCTATTGATGAAGATTGGAATGAGAACTAGAAGCTTGAGTGAATTCCTTAAGATCCGGAATAAGTTTGGGACACTTGAAATTTTAGTAAAATATTTGTCTTAGTGTTTGAGAGGATTTTGGGAGAAGATCTTGAATGATATGGGGTTGAAAAATGACTAAGTATAGTTGTTTTTAGGCATGGGAAGACTCAGGCCCAAGACCCTAAGGCCTTTGGCCGAAACATTAAACTAGCAACAAAAATACATGTCTCTGCGCCGTGGTTGCATCGCACCAGGGGTGCGGATTGACAATGGATAATGAATTTTTGGGAAAATAAAATTTTGATACGGTTGCTCTAAAATCATTATTAGACCCATTTTCACTCAATTGTGTCCCTTAATCACGAATATGAAGTCAAATTTTTGATAACATGCATGGATTTTGAGATATAATGAAATTATGAATATGTCATTTCCGAGGCACATTTTTGGGCACTTTTTGGAGTCGTTTCAAGTTGATTAGGTGATTGGAATTTGACTCTAAGTGTTCTACAATCAATAGAAGTACAACATGCATGCAACCAATCCATCCCAAGAAAAACATCAAAATCCACCATATCTAATTCAACAAAATCACAAAGCAAGATTTTATGCAAAATGACCACGGGACAGTTTCTATAGACTCTTCTAACAATAATGGATACACCAAAGTGATTAGACACTTCATAAGGTTAACACAACAATTCAGGTCTAACATGGAGCTTTTTAGCAACAAAGGGGTAATTAAAGAAAGAGAGGCACCCAGGTTTATCAATGCTTACACATCAAAATCAAAAATCTTTAAAATATTGGTGATGACGTCGGGCTCCTCATCTACCCATTGTATCCCTTAAAGAGCATAGAGTTTATTTAGCCTTAGAGAACCCCTTTGTTGGTCTCCTGTCCTCTTTTTACCCGCATATGCACTTTGGCCTTGCAAATGACCATCTCTACCTTTGTTTCTAGCACGAGGACAATCAATCACCTGATGGCCCACTTCACAACAATCATAGAAAGCATTGGAGTCCTTCAAACATGGACCATTATGGTTCCTACCACACCTTTTGCGCATAGGGTTATGCACCACACAACCACCACCTTGAAGCCTTGGGTTGTTGAAACTATCCCAAAAAGTGCCCGAAAATGTGCCTTTAAATGCTCGAAGTTTTAAATTCCATATATCTCAAAATTTCATGTGCGATATTTAAAATCCGACTTCATATTCTAGTTTGGGGGGTCAAAATTGGGGGGAAAAAGTTCTAACCCCTATATGAGAGAAACTGTATCAAAATTCAAAATTTTCAAAATGCAATTTCAAGAGAGCAAAGCACGCCCCTTCCGCGGCGCGCCTCTGTCTTATTTTGTGACTGTTTTTTTAATTCTTTCCAAGACTTTTAAGTGTTGGGCCTAAGTGTTCCCAAGCGTGTTTTTACCTATACTTAGCCATATTTCACACTCATATCACCCAAAACGTTCCCCAATATTCAGTCAAACACTTCGCCATATTTTTCGCTCCCAAATTCAAGTCTCACAACCCTCATCCGGAATTGAGGATTTTGTTCAAGCTTCAGGCCTCCATTTTCAATATTCATCAAGAGCTTCTTCAAAGGTAAGGTATGTGGGTTTCAACTATTGGGTCCTTCAACCCATGGTGCCCTAACGTCCTTTCTACTCAATTTGCATGATTTAAAGTTGATTTTACAATTGGCTTTATTAGTATGATCATGTCTATGAACTATGTTTAAGCTAAGTAAAGTTGTGATATTTTGCTATGTTTTGAGTCATAAATCTTGGATCTATTGTAAAACTTGATGAGGAGTTTTGATGTATATTGCTTGAGGGTGTTGCAAGGTGTTTATTGATAATTTTACAATGGATTCTCTTGCATGATTTGATCTATATATTTCATGGTTTTATACTAGCATTACACACCATTTAAGTGTTTGATGAAATGTCTCAATATGGTTTCCTGAGGAATTAAAGGTCCAAAGCATGAGATATGATATGATTGATTTATGATAATGAAAGGTGCTTATATATATGATATAATTTGTACAAAGTATTGCATTAGACCATGCCCGATTCGGGGGGACTAAGAGCCTGGATAACCTTGTTAGGGGGTTTGTATCTTGAAAACCGAGGTGGGGGTTAGTACTCATCAACCATATGAGGGGTTTGTACTTTGCTACTAAGGTAATAAGGTGAATTTATCATCAACCATGTGAGGGATTTGTACTACACCTCCAAGGTGATGGGATAGGACCATCATCAACCAACCAAGGGGTTTGTACTTTGAAAATCTAGCTTGGTCTCTTCTACACATATGATATCCTATATGAGCATGAGTTGGTCGAGCATGTTTTACTTATGCATTTATCATACATGCCATGTTGTTATATTGTGCCTATTGCCTATTAGTATGCGTTTTGATTAAGATGCCTATCTCTTGTTGCATTGCATCCTACATACTTAGTAAATTCAAATGTACCAACGCATACTCATGCCTACATGATATCAACTGTAGGAACCAGAGCCCAAGTTGATCATCCTCTTCCTTCATGTTACTAGTTCGGTACTATTTAAGCTAGTTGGTGAGTCCTCCACGTCGAGGACGTTAGTCTATGTTTCTCTTATTATGTACTGAGACATTCTTCTTTATTTTATATTTTGACAATGAGGGTGAGCCCAGTTGCTTTGTCTTGGCCCTCGCTCTTATCTAAGTATTAGAGGTGTCTGTTGGATATGTTTTGTATCTGTGACACAAGCTTTGACTCCTTGTCTCTTGATCATGATGTTGTGCAAGCTTTCCTTTTAGCCACTTTTCTCCTATTCTTACTCTTTATATATTTTATCTGATTCCACGACCAATGATGGATAATGATAAGTTAAGAGACTTGTTTGGGGTTTCTTAGGGTTCCCCATTTGCCGTGTCACGTCTAGGCCCTAGGCTTGGGTCATGAAAAAATTTGTATCAAAGCCCTAGGATGATAGATCCTTTGAGTCCAACAAACCGCATCAATTAGAGTCCTATTCATGGTTGTAAAGCATGCCATGACTGTGAATAGGAGGCTGTGAGGCGTTTTAGGAAATGTTTTCCTTCTTCATGTCCAAAGTCGTGCTTTAGATTTGTGGTAAGTTTTTCCCCCCTAATGATTGTTCTGTTCTACACTGGATCACGCTTAACACTCGAGGAAGAAGGACCCAAACTCCTTAGGAGCAATCTACCAATGGTGAGCTCTAGGATGCTTTTGCTATGCTTGCCCAAGTTGTGGCCAACCAAGTCAACGAAGGGCCCAAGCCCCTCAAGCTACTACCCTGGGAGCTAGGGTAAGAGACTTCATGAGGATGAATCCTCCGGTGTTCTCTGGGTCAAAGGTGGGTAAAGATCCACAAGAGTTCATTGATGAGGTCTACAAGATCTTTCATATCATGGGTGTTGGGTTGAATGATAAGGCGGAGTTAGTGGAGTACTAACTCAAAAGGGTATCCCAAATATGGTATGATCAATGGAAAGGGAAGAAGGGAAATGGTAATGTGGTGCTTTGGAAGGAGTTCAAATTGGCTTTCCTTAATTGGTTCTTCCCTCTTGATCTTAGGGAAGCTAAGGTGGTATAGTTCATGAACTTGAAACAAGGTTCTATAAGTGTGAGGGAGTATACCTTCAAGTTCAATCAACTTTCAAAGTATGCTCCTAATTTGGTGGCCGATCCTAGATCTAAGATGAATAAGTTTATGATAGGGGTCTCCGACTTGGTGAGTGAAGAATGCTGATCCAGCATACTAATTCCTGACATGATTTATCTCAGTTGATAACATATGCCAATCCAATGGAGGAGGATAAATTGAAAAAGAGAAGGGGCAATGAGGCCTAGAGGACCCGATTTGAGGGTAAATTTCAAAAGGGTGCTAGATTTCATCAAGACCAAGGGGCTTCTTATGATACTAATAGGGGGTTTGCTAATGACTTCCCTAGGCCTCAATATATAGGTGGTAGGGTTCCTATTGATGTGTGCCCTAAATATGGAAGGTGTACCCTAAATGAGGAAGGAGCCATGAAGACCCATGTTTTAAAGGTTCTGATTCATGCTTTGAATATGGGGAACTTGGTCACAAGAAGATGCATTGTCCAAGAAACTGTGGCAAAGTCTGGGGTGAAAATGCAGTCCCATTGGGTAGAGGTGGTAGTCAAGGTGGTGCCCTAAGGCAGAATCAGTTTTATGCTCTACATGAGATGCAAAGGATTGGTGCGGTTCCTGGCATTATTACCAGTATGTTGAGAATCTTTGACTTTGATGTATATGCTTTGATTGATCCAGGTGCCACTCTTTCCTTTGTTACCCTTTTTGTTGCTAGAAAGTCACATTAAGTATCTACTCCTATTGGTGCCTCTATTGTTGCTAGGAAACGTTATAGAAGCTGACCTACTTGCATTTTGCATAATTTGTTGCCTTGTGATCTTGTTGAGTTAGACATGGTTGATTTTGATGTCATTCTTGGGATGGATTGGGTGCATGCGTACTATGCTTATATTGATTGTAGAACTCATAGGGTCAAATTCTAATTTCCAAATGAACCCATCCTGGAGTAGGAAAGTTAAGATATGGCAGTGAAGGGTGGATTCATCTCTTGCATTAAAGCCCATAAGTTGATCTCTAAGGGGTGTTTATATCATCTTCTGAGGGTTAAAGGTGTGGAGTCCAAAGTCCCTTCAATAGAGTCAGTTCTGGTTGTAAATGAGTTCCTTGATATCTTCCCAAATGACCTTTTGGGTGTTCCTCCGGAAAGGTAAATAGACTTTAGCATAAATATCCTTCCCGATAATCCATCCATTTCTATTTGCCCTTACCGTATGGCCCCGTCAGTGTTGAAGGAGTTAAAGGAACAATTGAAAGATTTGTTGCAGAAGGGATTATTAAGCTTAGCCAATCACCTTGTGGTGCTCCGGTGTTTTTTATGAAAAAGAAGGATGAGTCTCTTAGGAAGTGTATTGACTACCGACAACTTAATAGGGTCACTATCAAGAATAAGTATCCTCTTCCAAGGATTGATGATCTGTTTGACCAATTTCAAGGGCATAGCTTTTTCTCTAAGATGGATCTTCAGTTCAGGTATCATCAAGTGAGGGTGAGGGAGTGTGATATCCCCAAGACGGCCTTCCGGACCAGATATGGGCATTATGAGTTTATTGTGATGTCTTTTGGGTTGGCCAATGAACTGACCATCTTTATGGACCTAATGAATAGGGGTCTTCAAACCCTACCCTGATTCCTTTGTTGTGATCTTCATTGATGATATTTATCTATTCACATAGTAGAGACGAGCATATGGGTCATTAGAGGGTGGTGTTGCAATGATTGAGGGAGAACAAATTGTATGCCAAGTATGAAAAGTGTGAATTCTTGTTGAAGGAGGTTGCCTTCTTGGGGCATATAGTGTGGAGCGATAGTGTTAAGATAGATCCAAAGAACATCGATGTGGTTAGAAATTGGCCTAGACCATTGACCCCATCAGATACTAGGAACTTCTTAGGCCCAGCGACTTATTATAGAAGATTTATGAATGGGTTCTCCTCCATTGCTTCCCCTACGACAAAACTGACTCAAAAGAAAGTTAAGTTTGTGTGGATCGATGAGTGTGAGAGGAGCTTCCAAACATTGAAAGATAAGCTTGTGTCCGCTCCTATATTGTCACTATTGGATATGCTTGAGGGATTTATGGTATATGATGATGCTTCCCGGGTTTGTTTGGGTTGTGTGTCGATGCAAAATGACAAGGTCATAGCTTATGCTTCTAGACAACTCAAGATACACGAAATGAACTACCCTATCCATGATCTAGAGTTGGCAGACGTTGTGTTTGCATTAACGATTTGGCGTCACTATTTCTATGGGGTGCATGTGTATGTGTTCACTGATCATAAGAGCCTCCAATATGTTTTCACTCAAAAAGACGTCAACTTGAGGCAAAAGAGATGGTTAGAACTTCTTAAAGACTATAATATGAGTGTGTATTATCATCTGGGAAAGATAAATATTGTGGCGGATGTTTTGAGTAGGGTGTCTATGGGTAGCCTAGCTCATATTGCTAGTGGTGATAAGGTAATGGCTAAGGAGGTGCATCAATTGGCTAGATTGGGGGTCAGGTTAGAAGAGGTTGGTGATAGTGGTGTTGTTGTTGTAGATAGTTCTAAATCTTCATTGGTTGACAAGGTGATAGCAAAACAAGACCTTGACTCCTCCTTGCTTGAATTGAAGGCCTTGGTGAAAGAGGGCAAAGTAGAGGTTTTCTCCTATGGGGGAGATGGTTCCCTTAGATACTAAGGTAGGTTGTGTGTGCCTTGTGTTGATGGTTTGAGGGAGAAATCCTTGATGAGGCCCATAATTCTTCTTATTTTATCCACCCCGGTTCCACCAAAATGTATAGAGATTTGGGGGATGTGTATTGGTGGGGAGGCATGAAAAGGGACATTGCCAAAATTTCCGATTTCCAAAGTTGTCAACAAGTCAGGGATGAACTTCAAAGGCCTGGTGGCCTAACCCAAGATGTAGAGATTTCTACTTGGAAGTGGGAGATGATTAATATGGATTTTGTGGTTGGGTTGCCCAAAACTAGGAAAAGTTTTGATTAGATTTGGGTTGTGGATGATAGGAAGATGAAATCGGCTTATTTTCTACTAGTTAAGACCACATATAGGGATGGTAAAAAAGGCAAGTTGAGTCCAAGTTATTTTGTTACTTATGAGGTGATAAAGAGGGTTGGCAAGGTAGCTTATGAGTTGAAGTTGCCTAGTGAAATGAATTTGTTTCATCCGCTGTTCCATGTCTCTATGTTGAGAAAATATGTTTATGATCCTAATGCTATTGTGCCTCTTGATGTTGGGGTTTTTTTTGAAGATAACTTGACCTATGTGGAGTTTCCGGTACAGATTTTGGATAGGCAAGTGAAGAGATTGACGAACAAGGAGGTGGCATCCGTTAAGGTCTTTGGAGGAACCAACAAGTCGAAAGTGCTACATGGGAGGCCGAAGCGGACATACAAAAACAGTATCCTTATCTTTTCTACTCCACTCATGCCTAAGGTAGTAGTTCTAAGTCCCCTATGTGATTTCAAGTCTTATATTTCAGCCCATATGTCATTCATATTCATTCATGTTTGGCAAATTATGATGATTTTACACTTATGTTGAGATTTTCAATATGGTGCTTTAAATGTAATGTTGCATTCTTGTCAAAATTAGGGGAAAAGGGTCTAACCTCGATTTTAGAGCAACCATGTCAAAATTCAAAATTTCCAAAATGCAATTTCCAAAGAGCAAAGCGTGCCCCTTCCGCGACGCGCCTCTGCCTTATTTTGTGACTATTTTTTTAAGTTCGGTCCAAGACTTTTAAGTCTTGGTCCTAAGTGTTCCCAAACGTGTTTTTACCTATACTTAGCCATATTTCACCCTCATATTACTCAAAACATTCTCCAGTACTCACTCAAACACTTAGCCATATTTTCATTTCCAAATTCAAGTCTCAAAACCCTTATCTGGAACTAAGGATTTTCTTCAAGCCTCCATTTTCAATCTTTATCAAGAGCTTCTTCAAAGATAAGGTATGTGGGTTTCAACTATTGTGTCCTTCCATCCATGGTGCCCTAACCTCCTTTATACTCAATTTGCATGATTTAAAGTTGATTTTACTAGTATGAACATGTCTATGAACTATGTTGAAGCTATGTAAAGTTCTGACTATTTTGCTATGTTTTGAGTCATTAATCTTAGATCTATTGTAAGATTTGATAAGGAGTTTTGATGTATATTGCTTGAGGGTGTTGCAAGGTGTGTGTTCATCATTTTTGGATTTTCTTGCATGATTTCATCTCTACATTTCATGGTTTTATACTAGTATTACATACCCTCGAGGTGTTTGATAAAATGTCCGGATGTGGTTTCTTGAGGAATTGAAGGTCCAAATAATGAGATATGATATGATCGATGTTATAATGATGAAAGGAGTGTATGTATATGATATAATCTATATAAAGTATTGCATTAGACCATGCTCGATCATGGGGGACTAAGGGCCAGATAACCTTGTCGGGGGGTTTGTAACATGACAACTGAGGTGGGGGTTTATACTCATCAACCATGTGAGGGGTTTGCACTTCACCACCAGGGTGATAAGGTGAAATTATCATCAACCATGTGAGGGGTTTATACCACACCACCTGGGTTATGGAGTGAGACCATCATCAACCAACCAAGGGGTTCGTACTTTGGAAATCTAACTTGGTCTCTTCTACAGATATGATATCCTATATGAGCATGAGTTGCTTGAGTATGTTTTACTTATGAATTGGTCATACATTCCATGTTGTAGTATTATTCCTATAGCCTATTGGTATGCATTTTGGTTAAAATGCCTATCTCTTGTTGCATTGCATCCTATATACTTAGTACATTCAAACGTACTAACACATACTCTTGCCTACATGATATCACCAAGTAGGAACCAGATCCCAAGTTGATGATCCTCCTTCTTCACGTGGTTAGTTCGGTACTACTCAAGCTAGTTGGTGAGTCCTCTAATTTGGGGACCTTAGTCTATGTTTCTCTTACTATGTATTGAGACACTCTTCTTTATTTTCTATTTTGATAATGAGGGTGAGCCCGGTTGCTTTGTCTTGGCCCCCGCTCTTATCTAAGTATTAGAGGTGTTTGTTGGCATGTTATGTATCTATGATACAAGCTTTGACTCCTTGTCTCTTGATCATGATGTTATGCAAGCTTTCGCCTTAGCCCCTTTGCCCCTATTCTTACTCTTTATGTCTTTTATATACTTTCGCGACCAATGATGGGTAATGATAAGTTAACAGGCTTGTTTTTCCTTTGGGTTCCCCATTCGTCGAGTCACGTCTATGCCCTAGGCTTGGGTCCTGAGGGTTGTCATTAGAAAACCTTCTATTAGGAGCATTAGGAGACCCTTGGCCTTGGAACTTGTGGCCTTGAGGGAACCGACCACCCTTGGAATTTTTGAATCCACCTTCAAAATGAGCCTTCTTAGACTGGCCACTTTTTCTATTTCTAAGTTTTTCACCCTCTACTTGTTTGGCGTATGTCTTGAGGAGGGACAAGTCCATATCACCTATTAGCATGGCAGTACGACACTTTTCATTAACCAAGTCAGACACACCCAACACAAATTTTTTCATCCTCGACCTTGGCTCGGCAACCAATTGTGGGGCATACTTGGAGAGTTGGTTCAAATTGAGGACATATTCCCTCACACTCATAGACCCTTGCTTTAGATTTATAAATTTCATCCTCTTCGCCTCCCTTAGCTCAATAGGAAAGAACTAGTTGAGAAATGCCTCCTTGAGCTCTTCCCAAGGGATAGCATCACCATTTCCCTTCCCTATCTTCCATTGAGTGTACATATTTGAGCCACCCCTTTGATTTGGTAAGTCACCAACTCTACTTTCCCCTATGAGTTAACCCCTATAATGGACAACACCTTATCACCTCATCAATTTACTCTTGGGGATCCTCATCCACCTTGGGCCCATAGAACTCTGGTGGATTCATCCTAGTAAAATCCCTCACCCTTGAGGCTAGAGTAGGAGCATGAGGGGCTTGGGCCCCTTTGTTGATTTGACTAGTCATAGCATAAGACAACATGGTGATAGCATCTCAGATCTCATCACGGGCCACTCCCCTATCTTGAGGATCTTGAGAAGCGGGAGGGACGGTTGCCCCTCGGGTGAACGGGCTGTCCTTAGTCTTCAACTTGGAGTAGGCATGATCTAGAATAGCAAAGAATATTTGTTAGAGGAAAATGTCTTACCTTACTTCTAAAGTACGACATATATCATGAAGAAGGAAAACATTTCCTAAAATGCCTCATAGCCTATCACTCATAGTTGTGGTGCACTTCACAATCATGAACAAGACTCAAATCGATGCGGCCTGTTGGATTCCAAGTACTATTAACAACCTAGTACTCTGATACCAAGTTTGTCACAACCCAAGCCTAGCTTAGACGTGACACGGCGAATGGGAACTCGAAGGGACCCCAAATAAGTCTCTTAGCATACCATTTACACATCCTTGGTCGCAGAGGCAAAATAAACAAAAACAAGAGATATGAATAAGGGAAGTGGGACTATGGGAAGTTTTGTTTTTTATAAAACATAAAGAGTCAAAGTACAAAGCATAAATACATCAATTGTTCCAACAATACCTGCAAATATAGATTGGAGTGGGGGGCCAAGACACTTTTCAGGCTCGCCTTCAAAGTATCGAGTATTCAACATAAATAGAAATCAAAAGTAAGAGTAGTATAACTAGTGTCTCCAAACTTAAGGACTCACCAAAGCTTAACTTCCGAAATGCCAAAGCTAGACACGTGGTGGATGATCAAGAGGTGCTCCAATTCCTACATGGTAACATCAGGTAGGCATAAAGTATGCATTATTACATTTGAATGTACTAAGTATGTAGGATGCAATGCAACAAGATATAAGCCAACACAGCCAAAATGCATAGTCATAAGCAATGAATAGGTATAATATCAATATGGAATGCATGATTAATGCTTGAAGTAAAATATACTTGTAAATCAGATAACTTGCAATATAGATAACCAGGTGGAAAGAGACCATAATCATAGACCAAACAACTACTACTTGGAATTCGTTGCATGTCACCCCCCGGTGAGGTGGTCGAGGTATCTACCCCTCAACATGGTAGTACGGGCATGGCACCCCTGAACAAGGTGGTCAAGGTATCTACCCCTCAACATGTTAGTTCGGGCATGGTACCCCCCGACAAAGTGTGGTCAACTTTCAACACTATAGATACTTTTCATGAATTCAATACATACATACAATCCCTTAATCATCATAAAGTCACTTGGTTTATGAACCATGTAATAAACCATCAACAACTTGAGAATCCTTGTCAAGACATTTTATCAAAAACTTGGTGGGTGTGTAATGCTAGTTCAAAATCATGCATTTCAAGAGTGAAATAATATGAGAAAACTCAATGTAAACCAACCCACTAACACATAGTAAAACCCTCAAGCATGATACTTTGAAATCCATCATCAAATCTCATAATAGATCGTAGTTTCATAGCTCAAAACATGCATAGTCTCAATAGACAAAACCAATTCATAGTACAAGCTTGGAATAGACAAACATGCATCTTCAATCAACATTTCATAAGACCCTAACATAATTTATAATCAAAATCCATAATAAAAGATACCCATAGAAGATCCAACTTGAAAACATGCAATTTTCATAGAAAGGGAGATTGGGCACCATGGGTGAAAGGATCCAATGGTTGAAATCCACATACCTCAAACTTGGGCTTTCTTGATGTATACTTCAAGGAGACTTGAAGCTTGAATGGAGTTCCTGATATTCGAAATTAAGCTTGAGACATACGAATTTGGATGACATATTTGATTAAGTGTTAGAGAGGGTTTTGAGAGGGTCTTGAGTGATAAAGAGTTGAAAAATGGCTAAGTATAGATGTTTTCACGCATATGTGGGCATGGGGCTTTGACCCCAAGGTCTTTGGGCCGAAATGAAAAATGAAGGAAAAACTTGTACTGGTCTGTATCTGGTTTAGGACGCAGACCCACCGTGAAGGAACAAATAACACTGATTCGCACCCCTGGCGCGTCACGACACGAGCGGGGACAGACACTAGATAAGAAAATTTTGCAAAAAATTACTTTTTGCTACTGGTCCTTCAAAATTGGGGTTATACCCATATTCCACTCAATTTTGCTCCCTGATCACGAATATAAAGCAGGATTTTTGTTATCACGTATGAATTTTGAGATATATAAAAATTACGATTATGGATATTTTCGAGGCACACATTTGGGGAATTTTAATGTAGATGAAACCTAACACTCAATCTCAATATAGCCTTTTATCCCAGGCTTAAGCAATGTATATGAAAGTCGATTTCACCTTGTTTCCATTATGGTTACCTTTTTCTAATCACTACAACTTCTTCCAGATAAGTAATGAATACCGGCAAGTTCTCAATGTGTGTACTCATCAAGAAATATTTTAAGATGAAGGTAATCATAATACATGCAATACAAATCACAACAAAACCCTAAATTTGCCTACTTTTTTATAGTGTCATGGATCCCACAACCCTAGTAGTCGATTTTACTACATGAACTTGTAAGAATAAAAATGGAAATGATTAAGTAATTCATGTTTATTTAACTTATAATAAAGAAATAATCAAGTCGTGAGTCACACGAGCAAACAGGAGACCAAAACTAAATTAATCTTTGAAACGATAGTCAAAACCACAACAAGATGTATTACGCCTTACAAACTATCCAGGAGTGCGTCTAATTAGGAGAATCAATGAAAAATACAAATTTTAGTTTTCAATTTATCCCCCCAAACAGTGGGAAAAGTTTGTCCCCTAAATAAAATAAAACATGCTATTCATAGGATTGAAAGAATAGTCCTAAATAGAATAGGAAAACTTTGCACTTAGGTCTGACTTGCTCCACCACATCTCCCTATGTACACCATGGTATGAGGTGGTGCTTGTGAAGAATTGGCTTGGTGTCTTAGTAGGAAAGCTTCACTGACGGTACTTTTCACGAGCCGTCTTGCACAACAGAAGTTGTGAATGACCTCGTTGTGTTTTGCCCTTGCTTGCACACACTACCCACGTTGTTTCATTCACTTTAGGACACCTTTATAGCATGTGTTGTGCACCACGAGTCATGTAAGGGATTATGGAAGGTGCCTTTCTCTTGAAATGTGGCAGACTTGTCCTAGAGTCCTTCACAACTTGTTGTCCATAAACCTTTACTGTTCGTAAAGTGCACCATAATTCTTAAAGTGACTCATGGTGTGCTTCATTATTCTATGCTGTGTTGCTTCAACTTTTTATGCATAGTCTATATTGCCTAGTCCAATATCCAGCTTCATATATATTAATTGCAGTACCGTTTTCTGCAAATTTAATAATTTCTTTGTGCGAACAGCTACATAGTTATGCAATATTTCATCTCCTTAGCCGTCACTTTGTCCAGCCTTCAAAATCATACCAATTACTCATCATTTCTAGTTGAAGTTATTCATGAATGACTCCTTCCAATATCCTTCTAAAAATCAGCACGAATTAGCTTGCTATCCATCAGTTCCATGAATTCCTCGTTTTCCTAAAAGTAAACACCAAATGTATATCAAAATAACAAAATATACTCAACAACTTACAATAATCCTATGTTTTGAGCATCATAAATATCATATTTTCATGACTAATCAACAACCCAAAAGGACGACCATACTTTTAAGTACGAGCCATAAATTTGCCTTATGGATTGGGAAGTGAAAGACGAAATTTCACTTAGTATAGAGGCAACGTATGATGGGTTACTATCACTTGTAAAAGTAATTATGAGTCCTATATGAGGGTTCGTATAAGTTTCTACAACTCGTAAAAGGAACTATGAGTTGTTGATGATGGTTCATAGATTGAGGTCTCAGGTTTCAAGTTTCTGATTTTAGGGTGAAACTAGGATAAGACTCCTTATCTATGAGTAATAGACAGGACTACGAACCGTAGACCAAGGTCACGGTTTCCTCGACAGTTTTAATGAAGGGATTTTTTTTTACCTTTCCTCGCATCCTAAGTCCTAAACTATGTCATTTTGACTCCTAAAATTACCCATGTCAGCCTTATACGATTTTAATCACCTTATTCTGAAATCATTCTCAAATATTCTAAGATGAAGCTCCTAAGTGCTCCCAAGGTCTCCAATGATGGCAAGAACTAGGGTTTTAAGATTTTCTCCATAAGCTCAAATTACTTCTGTAGTTTCCTTAGTCAGGTATATGTGTTTAATTCATG
This sequence comes from Solanum clarkiae, assembly GCA_011800125.2. Lineage (NCBI taxonomy): Eukaryota > Viridiplantae > Streptophyta > Magnoliopsida > Solanales > Solanaceae > Solanum > Solanum clarkiae. Next base: position 587 of record JAABOM020076506.1, on the reverse strand, counting down.
GATTACTTCTACCCATGAAGCTCAATTATTTAACCTACTTCTTAGTTTCAAGCTATGGAAATTTTATGGGTTTTGCGGTATTACCTTAAACACATATATTATGATATCCTTATGCGTTTTGCGGTATTACCTTAAACACATATATTATGATATCCTTAATGTGATATGATATATTTTGATTTGAAATGATTGATTCCTCAAGTGATAAGATTAATTCTCACATGTTGGATCCTTAAAGTTCATGGACTACTCTATAGATTTCATTGATGTCATTAATCTTGAAGTCGATGAATGATTACTTTAAAGTATCAGTATTTTGTGGGACTTGACATAGCACATAATATGTCTTTGGGGTGGAAACTCGGCCTAAGGGGTCCTTATATAATGCTCCTAGACTCATAACTATGTTGCCATCATATGTTCCTTTTTAGGCGAGGCTAGTGGATCGACATGTGTCCCTAAAGTTAAAGTTAAGGAATTATTTTGACGGAGTTTCACCCGGCAAGTAGTCTCCCCTTGCAACATAGGGGTTATGTTGGATTCCATGTTATAGCTCTCATAGTCTTATTGTCGGTTATGGTATATTC
>JAABOM020076497.1:0-33872 GCA_011800125.2 Solanum clarkiae | reverse complement strand
TGAAATTTCCAAGATTCTTGGAAAACAGAGCAAAAATTCCAATTTTTTCACAAATTCAAGAAGTGAAAATGAAGAAATTGATGAGTTGTAATGTTAGATATTTCCCCACTTTATTTTATTATCTAAGAGTAAATTCCTAAAGAGTGCTAAATTTTGTAAAGGCAAAGGGCCTTCTCATGCTATTGATAGGGGGTTTGCCAATGACTTCCGCAGAACTAAAGGTATTGTTTGGGTGGCTCCTATTGATATGTTCCATAAATATGGAAGGAGCCATGGAGGCCCATGTTTAAAGGGTTCTAATGCATGTTATGAATGTTTGGAGTTTGGTCACAGGAAGGATATTGTCCAAGAAACTGTGGAAAGGTCCAGGGTGCTAATGCAGTTCCTTTGGGGAGAGGAAATCCTCAAGGTGGTGCCCCAAGGAAAATTGATTTTATGCTCTACGTGCAAGGCAAGGGGTTAGTGAAGTCCCCGATGTTGTTGTCGGTATGTTGAAAATCTTTGACTTTGATATGTATGTTTTAATTAATCTGGGTGCCACTCTTTCCTTTGTTACCTCTCTTGTTGTTAAAAAGGTCCACGTTGTCCCCGAGTCGTTGCATGAGTCATATGAAATATTTACCCCAATTGGTGCCTCTATTGTTGCTAGAAAAGTTTATAGAAGTTGTTCCATTGCATTTCGCATAAGTTGTTACCTTATGATCTTGTTGAATTAAAGATGGTAGAATTTGATGTCATACTTGGGGTGGACTGGTTGCATGCCTACTATGCTTCTATTGATTGTAGAACCCATAGGGTCAAGTTTCAATTTCCTAACGAATCTGTCCTTGAGTGGGAAACTTAAGATATGGTGGTCAAGGGTAGATTCATTTCATGCATTAAAGTGTGTAAGTTGATTTCTAAAGGGTGTTTGTATCATCTTGTGAGGGTTAAATATGTGGAGTCAAAAGTCCCTTCCATTGGCTCAGTCCCCATTATAAACGAGTTTCTTGATTTCTTCCCAAATGATATTCCGAATGTCCCTCCCGAAAGGAAGATAGTTTTGGCATAGATCTCCTCCACGACACTCAACCTATAAGGAGTTAAAGGAACAATTGAAAGATTTGTTAGACAAAGGATTTATTAGACCTTGTCAATCACCTTTGGGGTGCTCCGATGTCATTTGTGAAAAAGAAGGATAGGCCACTTAGAATGTGCATTGACTAGCAGCAACTCAATAGGGTCACTATAAATAATAGGTATCCTCTAACAAGGATTGACTTATTTGACCATTTGCAAGGGGCTAGCTTCTTCTCTAAGATTGATCTTCGGTCCGGGTACCATCAAGTTAGGGTGAGGGAGTGTGCTATTCCAAAGGCGGCCTTTCGAACTAGATGTGGGCATTATGGGTTTGTCGTGATGTCATTTGGGTTGACTAATGCACCGGCCATCTTCATGGACATAATGAATAGGGTCGTCAAACCTTACCTTGATTCCTTTGTTGTGGTCTTCATTGATAATATATTGATCTATTCACATAGTAGTGAGGAGTATGTGGGGCACTTGAGGGTTGTGTTTTCCAAAGATTGAGGGAGGAGAAATTGTATGCTAAATATGATAAGTGTGAATTTTCGTTGAAGGAGGTTGCATTTTTAGGTCATGTCGTGTCGGGGGATGGCATAAAAGTGGACCCTAAGAAAACCGATGTGATTAGGAATTGACATAGACCATTGACCCCATTGGATATTAGGAGTTTCTTGGGCAGTGCGTGTTACTATAAAAGATTTATGAATGGGTTCCCCTCAATTGCTTCCCCTAATTGGCTTAAAAGAAGGTTAAGTTTGTGTGGACCGATGAATGTGAGATAAGCTTTCAAACATTAAAGGATTGGCTTATGTCTGCTCCTATATTGTCACTATCGGATGGGCTTGAGGGTTTTATTGTGTATTATGATGCATTTAGAGTTGGTTTGAGTTGTGTGCTAATGCAAAATGGAAAGGTCATAGCCTATGCTTCTAGAAAACTCAAGGTGGATGAAAGGAATTACCCTACCCATGATATAGAGTTAGCCGCCGTTGTGTTTTCATTAAATATTTGGCGACACTATTTGTATTGGGTGCATGTGGATGTCTTCACCGATCATAAGATCCTCCAATATGTCTTCACTCAAAAAGATCTCAACTTGAGATAAAGAAGGTGGCTAGAACTTCTCAATAATTATGACATGAGTGTGCGTTACCATCCGGCTAAGGCTAATGTGGTGGAGGATGGTTTGAGTCGGGTATGTATGGATAGCCTAGGCCATGTTGAGAATGGTGATAGGGAGACGGCCAGAGAGGTGCATAGATTAGCTAGATTAGGGTTAGGTTGGAAGAGGTGAGAGATGGTGGTGTTATTGTTCTTGGTTCCAAATCTTCCTTGGTTGAAGAGGTGATATAAAAACAATATCTTGACTATTCCTTGCCTGAACTGAAGGCCTTAGTGAAAGAGGGCAAAGTAGAGGTTTTCTCCCAAGGGGGAGATGGGGCCTTTAGGTACCAAGGTTGGCTGTGTGTGCCTTGTGTTGATGGTTTGAGGGAGAAGATTCCTGATGAGGCCGATAATTCCTCTTACTCTATCCACTTCGGTTACACCAAAATATATATCTACTTGAGGGATGCGTATTGGTGGATAGGCATGAAGACAGACATTGCCAATTCATTTTCGATTGCCATAGTTGTCAACACGTCAAAGCCGAATATCAAAGGCAGGGTGGCCTAACCCAAGATATAGATATTCCCACTTGGAAGTGGGAGGTGATTAATATGGATTTTGTGGTTGGGTTATCTAAGACTAGAAAAGGTTTTGATTTCATTTGGGTTGTGGTTGATAGGATGACGCAATTGACTCACTTCCTACCGGTTAAGATTACATATGGGGCTGAAGAGTATGCAAGGTTGTACATCCATAAGATAGTGATGTTACATTATCCAACATATCTAATCGTGGTGCACAATTCACTTCGCACGTTTGGAGGTCCTTTCAAAGGGGTCTTGTTACCAAAGTTCACCTTAATATGACCTTTCACCCACAAACGGATGGCCAATTTGAAAGAACCATTCTAATTTGAGGGTATGCTAAGGTCTTGTGTATTGGAGTTGAGGGGTAGTTGGGATGACCATATTTCTTTGATTGAATTCGAATACAACAATTGCTATCACTCTAGCATCAGTATCACTCTTTTTGAGACTCTTTATTGGAGACGTTGTAGATCACCGATTGGTTAGTTTGACATTGGAGATGTGGCTTTATTGGGAACAGATCTCGTTGTGAAGGCTCTTGAGAAGGTTAGGATGATTAAGGAAAGGTTGAAGATAGCCCAAAGCCGTCAAATGTCTTATGCCGATGTGAGAAGAAGAGAACTTGAATTCAAAGTAGGTGATTGGGTTTACTTGAAAATTTCTCCAATGAATGGTGTGGTCTGTTTTGGTAAAAAGAGGAAGTTGATTCCAAGGTATGTTGGTTCTTATGAGGTGATAAAGAGGGTTGGAAAGGTAGCTTATAAATTGAAGTTGCCTAGTGAAATGAATTTGGTTCACCCGGTGTTCCACGTCTCTATGTTGAGGAAATGTGTTGGTGATCTCAGTGCTATTATGCCTCTTGATGTTATGGATGTTGTTGAGGATAACTTGACGTATGAGGAGGTTTTAGTTCGGATCCTAGATAGGCAAGTGAAGAGATTGAGGAAAAAGGAGGTGGCATCTGTTAAGGTCTTTTTAAGGAACCAACAAGTCGAAAGTGCTGCCTCGGAGACCTAAGCAGACATGAAAAAGCGGTATCCTTATCTTTTCCACTCCATTCAAGCCTAAGGTACTAATCTTAAGTCCCCTATGTGATTTAAATCTAATATTTCAGCCCTTATGTCATTCTTATGTATTTATATTTAAGTCGGTAAACTTATGATGATTTTACACTTATGTTGAGAATTTGAAAATAGTGTTTTGCATATTATGTTGCATTCTTGCTGGGACAGATTTGTTGATCATCACTCTTGTCTTATACGCCTATTGTGCATTCGGGGACGAATATTCCCAAGGGGGAGATATTGTAACATTCCTAAAAAGTACCCAAAAACATGCCTCAGAATGCCTAGATTTTTAATTTTCATATATCCCAAAATTCATTGGTTATTTCAAAAATTCGACTTTGTATTCTTGTTCAGGGGGTCCAAGTTAGGGGGAGGGGGTCTAAGCCCGATTTAAGAGAAAAGATTTAGAAGATACGGAATTTCAAGAAAGCAATTTGTAGAGAGGAATCCACGTCGCTTCCGCAACGTGCCTCTGTGTTAAAATGGTGCCTGTTTTTTTAGTTCATTCAAAATATTCTAAGTATTGGGGCCAAGTGTTCACAAACATGTTTATATCTATACTTAGCCAAATTTCACTCATATATCATCGTAAACATTTCCCAAAACTCACTAAAACACTTAGTTATATTTTTATTCCCCAAACTCAACTCCTAAACCGTCATCCCAAGCTATGGTATTCCTTCAAAGGTTCTTCTTGAAGCTTCAAGTCTCCATCTCCAATCTTCACCAAGTTCATCTCTAAGTTAAGGTATGTGAGTTTCTTTCATGGGTTCCTTTCACCCATGATGTCCAAGCTTCCTTTTACTTAAATTGCATAATTAGAAGTTGATTTACAAATGAGTCTTGCTTATTATGAAATCCACTACACACTATGTTAACGCTATGTAAAGTTGTGATTGTTTGCTATGTTTTGAGCTATAAATCTTTGATCTATTGTAAGATTTGAGAAGGGGGTTTGATGTATATTGCTTGAGGGTGTTGCAAGGTGTTGATTGATTACTTTACAATGGATTTTCTTGTATTATTTCATCTCTATATTTCTTGGTTTTATACTAGCATTACACACCCTCTAAGTATTTGATAAATTGATCGGATGTGGTTTCTTGAGGAGTTGAAGGTGCAAAGCATGAGATATTATATAAATGACTATATGATGATGAAATTAGCTTATATATATGATATACTCTACATAAAGTATTGCATTAGACCATACCCGATCCATGGGGACAAGAGCCTGGGTAACCATGTTGGGGGTTTATACTCATCAACCATGCGAGGGGTTTATACTTCGTCATCATATTGATAAGGTGTGATTATCATCAACTATGTGATAGGTTTATACCACACAACACCAAGGGGTTTATACCTTGAATAGCTAGCTTGCTCTCTTCCACACATATGATATCCTATATGAGCGTGAGTTACTTAAGCATGTTTTACTTAAGTATTGATCATACATGCCATTTAGTTATATTATGCCTATTGCATAATACTATGCAATTTGATTATGATGCCTATCTATTATTGCATTGCATCCTATATACTTAATACATTCAAATGTACTAACACATACTCTTGCCTACATGATATCACCTTGTAGGGACTGAAGCCCAAGTTGATCATCCTCCTCCACGTGGCTAGTTCAGTGCTATTCAAGCTAGTTGGTGAGTCCTCCACTTCGGGGACCTTAGTCTACTCTTTCTCTTGTAATGTATTGAGACACTCTTCTTTACATTCTATTTGACTATGAGGGGTGAGCCTGGTTGCTTTTTCTTATCCCCTGCTCTTATCTATGTAGTAGAGATGGTTGTTGGACATGTTATGTATTTATGAAATGAGCTTGACTCTTGTCTCTTGATTAGGATATTTTGCAAGCTTGTCTGTTAGCCCTGGTTTTCCACATTTCTTTATCTTTTATGCTTGATTTATTGCTTTGGGGACCAAGGATGTGTAATGATACTTTATGAGGCTTGCTTGGGGTCCCTTCTGATTCTGCTTGCGCCGTATCATGTCTAAGCCCTAGGGTTGGGTCGTGACACCTATGTAACCCAAGGAGATTGGCTGAGTCTAATAAAACCCTTCTCAAACAAGTCTCTCAATTGTTCCTTCAACTCCTTTAACTCCATCGAGGCCATATGGTAAGGGAAAATAGAAATGGGTTGAGTATCGGGAAGGAGGTCTATACCAAAGTTTATTTTCCTTTTGGGAGGAATACTGGAAGGTCATTTGGAAACACATTAAGAAACTCATTTACAACCAAAACCAAGTCCATGGGAAGGACTTTGGCCTCCACATCCCTAACCCTCACAAGATGATAAAGACACCCTTTGGAGATCAACTTACAAGCTTTAATGCAAGAGATGAGTCTACCCTTGCCTACCACATCATGACTCTCTTACTTAAGAATGGGTTCATTTGAGAATTGGAATTTGGCCGTACGGTTCTACGATCAATAGAGGCATAGTATGCATTCAACCAATCCATCCCAAGAATGACATCAAAATCAACTATATCCAACTCAACAAGATCACAAGGCAATATTTTATGCAAAATGCAAATGGGACAATTCCTATAGACCTTTTGGAACTTTTTGGCAACAAAGGGGGTAAAAAAAGAAAGAGTGGCACTCGGATCAGTCAATGCATACACATCAAAATCAAAAATTTTTAAAACACTGGTAACAACGTCGTGCACCTCATCAACTCCTTGCCTCCTATGCGAAGCATAAAACTGATTGTGCCTTGGGTCACCATCTTTTCGGCCTCGTCTCCCCAATGGAACCGCATTTAGCACCTTGTGGATGAACCTCTTTACCCTTGTTACGATTTTGAGGACAATCAAACATCTAATGCCCTACTTATCCACACCTATAACATGGCACTAGTATCCTTCAACCACGGGACACTATGACCCTTACCATATTTCGGACACCCGCCATTAGGAACCACACCCTAACACCTTAGGCCCTTGGATAATCATTGACAACCTCTCATGAAATGCATGAGAAGACCCTTGGCCTTGATAGAATCGGCCACCCTTTCTACTATCGAACTTTCCCTCAAAATGGGCCCTCTTGGCCTTATGACCCCTTCTCTTCCTCAACTTCTCCTACTCCATTTGTTCGAAATAGGTCATAAAATGGGACAAATCAATGCATTAATCAACATAGCAGACAAGCACTGCTCACTCATCAAGTCGGACACACCCATCACAAATTTATTGATCCTAGACGTTGCGTTAGCCACCAAGTGTGGAGCATATTTTGAATTTTGGTTGAACTTGAGGGCATACTCCCTCACATTCGTAGACCCTTCTCACAAATTCATAAATTCCACCAATTTTTCTTCCATAAGGTCAAGAGGGAAGAAACGATTAAGGAAAGCCGTCTTGAACTCCTCCCAAAGTACTACATTGTTGATCTCCTTCTCCTCTTTCCATTGATTGTACCATATTTGTGCAACCCCTTTGAGTAAGTAGGCTGTCAACTCTTCCTTATTCTCTTATCTCACACCCATGATAGCCAAAATCTTGTAAACCTTCTCAATAAATTCTTGAGGGTCCTTTTTCACTTTTTACCTATGGAATTCCGAGGGATTCATCCTCATGAAATCTCACAAGCGAGATGCCAGTGTAGGAGCACAAGGGGCTTGAGCCCCTTGGTTGGATTGATTATCCAAGACTTGTGCAAGCAAAGTGAGAGCATCCCAAAGCTCTCCATTAACCGATTTCTCCTCGAGTTACAAGCTCTTCTTCCTCTCTTGTTAGGCATGATCTAGCATAGTAAAGGACAATCATTAGGGGGAAACCTCACCTCAACTTCTATAGCAGAACATAGAGTAAGAAGAAGGAAAACATTTCCTAAATACCTCATAGCCTCTTGGTCATAGTTGTGGTACACAACACAATCATAAACAAGACTCTGATAACGCAATGTGTTGGATCCCGAGGATCTAAAAACCTAGTGCTCTTATACCAAGTTTTTCACGAACCAAGCCTGGGCCTAGACGTGACACGGTGCATGGGGAACGCAAAAGGAACCCAAGAAAGCCTCTTAACATATCATTACACATACTTGGTCGTGGAAGCAATAGAATACAACATGAGATAGTAAACAGGGACAACGAGGCTAAGGGACAACTTCCGTATCATAAATGTCAAGAGTTACGAGAGAGAGTCAAAGTTCATAGCAAAATACAAAACATGTCCAACAACACCTTTAAAACTTAGATACTTAGAGAGGGCCAAGAGAAGCTACCGGAATCACCCTCATAGTCAACATATACATAAATGAAGATAGTATTGGAACATAGTATGAGATCATAAACATTATCCAATAAATGGTGGACTCACCAAAGAGCTTGAGAGAAGTCGTACTAGGCACGTGGAGGTGGATGATCAAGTGGGGCTCCGGTTCCTACATGGTGACATCATACAAGCATAGAGTATGTGCTAGTACATTTGAATGTACTAAGTCTGTAGGATGCAATGCAACAGGCTATAAGCACCATAAGCAAAATGCAAAACATAGGCAATGGGTAAGCCTATAGCAATATGGCATGTATGAATGATGCTTGAAGTAAAACCATGCTTATATAGAACATAATATATGTGCAAAGAGAGACAATTATTAGTGAATATCTAAGGTCTACCACCCCCTTGGAGAGGTGAATGAGGTACGAACCCCTCAATAGGTTAATGAGGTAAATACCCCCCAACATGCTTGACGAGGTACAAATGACCCCCAATATGCTTGATGGAGTACAAACCCCTCCCCACCAACATTGTTATCAAGGTACAAAACCCTTGACACAGTTGTAGGAGCCTACAATAGATACTTAGTAACACCCGCAAGAGTGAAATGAAGCTAGAAAATTCAATGTAAAACCATCAATGGATACTTGGTAACACCTTCAAGCCATACACATCAAAGCCCTTCATCAAATCTCACAATAGATCTTAGATTCATAGCACAAAACATGTTAAAACAACCATAATTTCATGAAACCCCAACATAGTGTGCAGTGAAATTCATAATATATAAGACCCATGAGTAAATCAACTTTGAAATCATGCAATTTTAGGCAAAAGAGAGCTTGGGTATCATGGGTGAAAGAAACCCATGAAAGAAACACATATACCTTAGCCTTGATAACTTGATGAAGATTGGATATGGAGACTTGAAGCTTGAATGAGAACCTTAAGATCCGGATGAGTTTTGGGACTTGAATTTAGGAGTGAAATATTCATCTAAGTGTTTTAATGAGTATTGGGGAATGTTTTGAATGATATGAGGGTGAAATATGGCTGGCTCAAAATCTTCAACTTACCTTGGAAGCATCATACCAAGCCTAGTGACTCCTTATGGTTGGGAATGTCGATGACTATCCTTATGGTTCCTGGGGACCCACGAACAATGTCTCATCTTATGATCCACTCCACCACATCCAAAACACGCACCTGATCCGGCTAAGCAATCTCCTGGGTAGCACTTTCCACACTTTTTGAACATAGGAGGAGCTTGTCCACCGACACATTCACCTAGATTCATGGGGCTTCCCACTCTACTCTTGACAATCCTCTCATTTGGATCATGGTCGGACTCATTACCATGGATGCTACCCTCAAATCGACCCCTCTTAGACCAATCACTTCTCCTCTTTCTCAACTTTTTCCCATCCAATTATTCGGCATATGTCACTAAACTTGACAAATCCATGTCACTAATCAACAAAGCAAATCGGCATTCCTCATTCCCCAAGTCGGACACACCCATTACAAATTTATTCATGCTAGTCATTCATAGGACATTAATTGAGGAGCATACTTCAAAATCTGGGTGAACTTGAGGGAATACTTCCTCACACTCATATCAACTTTTTTTCAAGTTCATGAACTCTACCAATTTATCTTCCCTAAGCTCAAGTTGGAAGAAACGCTTAAGAAAGGACACTTTGTACTCCTCCCATAGAACCACATTGCCAACCCCCTTCTCCCTCTTCCTTTTTGATCATACCATATCTGGGCTACCCTTTTGAGTTGGTACACCACTAACTCTGCCTTTTTATGTAGCCTAAACGCCCATGATAGTCAAAATCTTATCGACCTTATCAATGAACTCTTGTGGATCTTCATCCACCCTTGACCCATAAAACACCGGCAGGTTCATCCTCATAAAGTCCACCACACGAGATGCTAGAATAGTAACAAGAGGGGCTTGGGCCCCTTGGTTGGACTGATTAGCCATAACTTATGCAAGCATGGTGAGAGCATCCCGGAACCCATCATGAGCCGGTTGATCCTCGGGAGAGTGGGATCTTCTTCCTGTTGTGTTAGGCATGATCTAGCATAGCAAAGAACAATCATTAAGGGGAAAACTTACTCCATATCTATAGCATGACTTAGAATGTGAACAAGGGAAAAATTTCCTAAAATGTCCTATAGCCTCCTAATCATAGTTATGGTGCACAACACAACCATGAATAATACTCTAATCGATATGGTGTGTTGGACTCCGAGGATCTATTAACCTAGTTCTCTGATACCATCTTTGTCATGACCCATGCCTAGGGCCAAGTCGTGACTGGAGAATGGGGAACTTGATGGAACCTCAACCAAGCCTCTTTGCATGTCATTACACATCCTTGGTCATGGAAGCACATAAAAATGACAATAAGCGAATATATTTAAAAAGGGAAAAAGGGCTTAGGGACATCTTTGATATCATAACAACAATAAGCAAGAGAGTCAAAGCTCAGCATGATTACACCATATGTCTAATAACACCTCTACTACATAGATAAGACCAGGGGCCAAGATAAGAAATCTGGCTCACCCTCAAAGTCATAAGTATACGATAAAGTAAAGAGAATCTTACACATAGAATAAGAGAATAGTCATTTTCCCTAGAATGGAGGACTTACCAAAGGATAATCTTGAATAATCCATCTAGCCACAAAAAGAATCAACAGGATCTTCGTTTCCTACAGGGGAACATCATGTAGCCATAGAATATGCTTTAGTACGTTTGAATGTGCTATGTATGTAGGATATAACAAGAGATAGGCAACATAGTCAAAATGACAAAGTATAAGCAATAGATAGCATAATAACAATATGGCACGTATGATCAATGCTTAAGTAAATCATGCTTTGCTAATTATTCATCTTTCATAGAACATAATATATATGTGCGGGAAGAAACCTCAACGGTCATAAGATAACATCAAGAAAGCTACAACTCAGAATCCTGATGTTACCCCTACACAGGAAGAAAGGGGAAAGTCACTTGCCAAGGTAAACCACCTAATGACTAAGTTGATCCACTAAGCCTTATGTGAACCGGGTACTCGCCTCTAGTTCTTGGACTCGGTTACTCACCTCTTAGAGATTTGGAGACTCGCCTCTAATCTGTTCACTTACGGTGGCATATATTTCTAGGGCTTAGCGACTCGCCTCTAGTTCATTCAGTGCTAAGTCTAATCCCATGGAATATATAAGATAATAATACTTTAATAACTTAACAAAACCATAGAGACATGGAATGAGTAGCTTTCAACATCATTGACCTTAAATGGGGAGCCTAATCATCATACATAAGAATGGGTCATCATCAGCATCACCTTTTCATTAGCATCAACATTAAAGGCTCACAATTGGTAAAATCTTTGAATAAGGAGCTTGATCCGTCCCAACAACATCATCAAAATTTCCATGAATTTTACATATCTTAAAACCATCATGAATTCTTTCAACTTATAAGACATGCATTGTACCTCTGATTCCTCAAGAAATCATAATCGGACATTATATCAGACACTTGGTGGGTGTGTAGTGCTAGTGTATAACCATACAATTCAGGAGTGAAAACATGCAAGTAAATCCCATGTAAAACCATTAGTAAATACTTACACCCTTAAGCAACATACATCAAGTCCCTTTATCAAACCCAACATTAGATCAAAGATTTAGAGCACAAAACATGCTAAACAATCATACTTTCATGAACTCAAATCACTGTGTAGTAAATTTCTTAATGTATAAAACCCACATGTCAAATAAACTTTAAATCTGCAATTTAAGTAGAAAAAAGGATTGGGCACCATGGGTGAAAGGGCCCAATGTTTGAAACCCACATACATTAGCCTTTGGAGAAACCTTGAAGAAGATTGGTGATAGAGACTTGAAGCTTGAGGGAATTTTTTAGATCTGGATAAGGGTTTTGGGACATGAATCTTGAGAGGAATATTAGTCTAAGTGTTCTAATGAGTACTGGGGAATGTTAAGGATGATATGATGGTGAAATAAGTCTAAGTATAGGTATTTCACGCATGGGGACCCTTGGGCACAAGACCCAAAGCCTTGGACCCGAAAACAGAAAAATGGTCAAAAATACACACTGGCACGTCGCGCCTGTGCCGCATAAACCTTTCTGAAAATTGCATTTTCGCAATTTTTGACTTTTGCTACGGTTGCTCTAAAATCAGAGTGACCATTTCCCCCCTAAATTTGATCTCCTGAAAAAAAATATGAAGTCAGATTTTTGAAATAACAAACTAATTTTTAGATATATGGAATTTAAAATTTTGGGCACTCCAAGACACATTTTCACGCACTTTTTGGGGATGTTACAATTGTGGCACTTGAATTTTGGATGAAGTATTTCTCTAAGTGTTAGAGAGGGTTTTGGGTCTTGTATGATATGGGATTGAAAAATGACTAAGTATATGTGCTTTTACGTATAAGAAGGATTACGCCAAAGAACCCAAAGCCTTACGCCAAAACTGAAAAACTGGCAACATAATACATTGCTCCGCGATGGGTCCGCATCGCAGAGCCAACATGAACAACCTCTAGAAGTAAATTTTTGCAAAAGAAAATTTTTCTACAGTTGCTCTAAAATCAGAGTTAGACCCATTTCCCATTCAATTTTGCCCCCTAAACTAGAATATGAAGTCGAATTTTCAATATCAGAATGGACTTTGAGATGTACGGAAATTACGATTATAGGCATTTCTGAAGCACATTTTCGGGTAATTTTTGGGTCGTTTCAATATCTCCTCCTTGGGAACATTCGTCCCTGAATGTCAAAGAAACGTATGTAAGAGAAGTAAACAATATAATTTCATCCCACACAAGAATGCACCTATTTTAGCACTTATACATCATTTTAAAAATCTCAACGTAAGTGTCAAAATCACAACGAACTTCTCGATTTAAACATGAATGTATGCAAATAACATGATGGCTAAAACTTAAGACTTAAAATCACATAGGGGATTTAGAGTACTTGATGCTTGAGTAGAATGAATGAGATAGGGATATCGCTTTTGTATGTCCGATTCTGCTTCCTATGTGGCACTTTCAACTTGTTGATTCCTCCAAAGGATCTTAATGGAAGCTACATCCTTTTTCCTTAACCTCTCCACTAGTCTATAAAAAATTTCCACTAGATCCTCTTCATAACTCAAGTCGTCTTCAATAAAACCAACAACATCCAAGGGCACAATAGCATTTGGGTCACCCACACACTTCCTCAACATAGACAATGGAAGACCAGATGAACCAAGTCCATTTCACTAGGAAACTCCAACTCACATCCCACCTTGCCAATCTTCCTCAACACCCTATAAGGACCCATGAATCTTGGACTCAATTTACTCTTTTTACCAAAATAAACCACACCTTCATGGGTGAAACATTCAAATAGACCTAACCACCAAACTTAAATGTGAGATCCCTTCACCTCACATTGACATAGGATGACGAATTTGGTCTGTTTTCAACCTTTTTGTAATCAACCTCACTTTCTCTAAGGCCCCCATCACCAAATCTGGACCCAATAAGGCCACCTCTCCCACTTCAAATGACCCAACCAGTGATCTATATTGTCTACTGTAAAGGACCTCATCTAAAACCAACCTCAGCAAGTCATCAACATTAGGCACACACAATCTACCTTGGCACCTAAGGGAACCATCTCGCCCTTGGGAGAAAACCTCTACCTTACCATCTCACCAAGGACTTCAACCCTAACAAGGCGGGGTCAAGATCTTGTTTTACCTTTACCTCCTAAACCAATGAAGATTTAAAACCATCAACCACCACTACACCACCACTATCAACCTCTTCCAACTAAACCACTAATCTAGCCAACTAATAACCCTCTTTAGTCACCTCTTTGCCACCATCATCAACATGAGCTAGGCTACACATAGACACCCTACTCGAAGCATCGGCTACAATACTAGCCTTACCGGGATGATAATGCACACCCACATCAGGATCCTTAAGAAGTTCTAACGATCTTCTTTGTCTCAATTGAGATCATTTTGAGTGAACACATATTGGAGACTCCTAAGTTTGGTAAAGACATCAACATGCAGCCCATACAAATAATTACACCAAATTTCTAATGCAAATACCATTGCGGCCAATTCAAGATCATGAGTAGGATAATTCGTTTCATGCACCTTATGATGTCTAGAAGCATAGGCGATCACTCTACTATTTTGCATCAATACACAACCCAAACCAATTCTTGATCCATCACAATACACAACAAACCCTTCTAACCTTTCCCATAGAGACTAGATAGGAGAAAAGACAAACTTATCCTTCAAAGGTGGGAACGTCAATCACACTCATCGGTCCACATAAATTTAGCTTCCTTTGAGTCAACTTAGTCATTGGAGAAGCAACAGAAGAGAACCCATTCACAAACCTCCGATAATAACCCGGTAAGCCCAGAAGCTCCTAATATCTAATGGTTTTTATAGCACCACCCTCAAATAACTAGCGTGCTCCTCCTCACTATGGGAATAGATCAAAATATCATCAATGAAAGCCACCAAAAATAAATCAATGTAGGGTTTAAAGACCCTATTCATATGATCCATGAAGATAGACAGTGCATTAGTCAAATTGAAGGACATAACCACAAACTCAAAGTTCCCATATAGTCTAGAAGGCCGTCTTGGGAACGTCACACTCCCTTTACTTTCACTTAATGATACCCGGACCAAATACCTATCTTAGAGAAGTTACTATCCCCTTAAAGATGGTCAACAAGATCATCAATCCTTGGTAGAGGATACTAACTATTTAGGGTGACCCTAATAAGTTATGGTAACCAATACACATTCCAAGGGAACCATTCTCCTTCTATGCAATGACATCAGGAAGCTCACTAGGAAAGACATCAATGAACTCATTAACCGCCATAACTGACTCTATAGGAAAGACTTTGCACTCAAAATCCCTAACCCTCACTAGATGATAGACTCCCCTTAGAAATCAACTTATAGGATTGAATATAAAAAAATGAATCTACCCTAGACCATCACATCATGACTCTCCCACTCTGCCATATCTAATTCAACATAGTCACAAGAAAAGATCTATGCAGTATGACCATAGAACAATTCCTATGGACTTTCGTAGCAATAATAGACTCACCACTGGGGTAGACACCAAATGTTCAGACAACAACTTGGGGCACACATGAAGCCCACTAGCAATAAATAAGAATGATGAAAGAAAGAGTTGCACCCAAACCCCTCAATGCATATACATCAAAGTCAAAGAAAATTTCAACATACCGGTAGCAACATTGAGCGCCTCATCCCCTCTTTGCCTCCCTTGAAGAGCATAAAATTTATTGTGCCATTGGTACCACCTTGATGACCTTGCCTTTCTCCTTGGCCCATATTAGTACCTTGACCTTGAGAACCATCACCCCTATCTTTGGGTTGAGCATGAGGACAACCCCTAACTTTGTGCCAAATCCATCACAACCAAAGCAAGAATTAGATTTCCTCAAACATGGGCTACCATGTCCTTTCCCACATATTAGGCATCTACGACAAGTAACTCCATCCATTGCTTGGCATATGGATGCCTATAACCAATTCGAGCTCTATTGGCCTTTCCCTCTCAACTATTACCGTTTGCAGTCTAAAGGGTGCCCACCGATCGATTGAGTTAGGTTGTCATGATCTTGACCAACACTCATAGAGCACTCAAACCTCCACATTTGATATGTCACTGTCCTGAGTAGCCTGAGACATATTTTGAAATGTAACGGTTAGGAATTAGTAATAAGCCCCAAGGACCTAGCTCTACTAGATGACATAGATCATGAAGAAGTGAAACATTTCCAAAAATGCCTCACATCCTCTTACTCATAGTCGTGGTGTGCTTCACAATCGTGAATAAGATGCTAATCGAAGCAGTGTGTTCAATGCCTAGGACTATTAACAACCTAGTGCTCTGATACCATCTTTGTCATGACCCATACATAGGGCCTACACATGACACGATGAATTGGGAACACGAAGAGACCTCAAACAAGTCTCTTAGCATATCATTACACATCCTTAGTGGTGGAAGCAATTAAAAAACAATAAAAGGATGTAAAATAAGGGTAAAGGGGCTAAGGGAGTCTTTCATAGCTTAAAAACATACAAGAGTCAAAAGAGTCAAGCTCAAAGCATCATTGCATCACTTGTCCAACAACACCTCTAAACTTAGAATTAAGCGGGGGCCAACACAACATTCTAGATTCACCCTCATAGTCAAAAGTATATAATAAAAGAGAGTCTTCGCATAACATAAGATTAAAAGATATCATCCTCGGAGTTGAGGACTCACCAAACTTGTTCCAAAAATAGCAATAGCCATCTGTAGGGAGATGATGATGAAGTATAGCTCTGGTTCCTGCATGGTAATGTCATTTAGGCTTAGAGTAAGAATTAGTATATTTGAAAGTACTAAGTACATAGGATGCAATGCCATAAGATATAGGCAACATTATCAAAATACATAAACATAAACAAGAGATAGTATATAAGTAACATGGAATTCATGATTAATGCTTGATGTAAAACATGTGTATATAGACCATAATACATGTGTAAAAAGAGACCATTATCATAGACCAAGAAACTTAGTACTTGGTATCCAAGGCATGCCACCCGCTTGAAAGGTGGATGAGATACATACCCCTCATGTTTGGTAGTACAAGATTGTCACCACCCTACAAGATGGATGAGATACATACCCTAGTCTACCATAGTTTAGGATTGCCACCACCCGACAAGGTGGATGAGGTACATACCCCTCATCTTTGATATGGTCAACTTGCAAAACCATAGATACTTTCCACGATAAAAACATGTATATACATTCAATTCATCATCATAAAGACACTTAGATTATGTACCATGCATTAGGCTTTCAACAACTCAAGATACCTTAACCGTACATTTTATCAAACACTTGGTGGGTGTGTAATGCTAGTATAAAATCATGCAATTCTAGAGTGAAATCATGCAAGAAAACTTGAAGTAAATCAGCCCACCAACACTTGGTAACACCCTCAGGCAATATATATTAAAACTCTTCATCAAATCTCAAAATAGATCATAGATTTATAGCTCAAAACATGCTTAAATAGTCACACTTTTATGAAAATCCAACATAGTTCATAGTCAAATTCATAATAAGTAAGACTGAAAAATAAATTAACTTAGAAATATACAATTTATGTAAAAAGATAGGTTGGGCTCCATGAGTGAAAGGACCCAATGGTTGAAACCCACATACCTCAACTTTGGAGATTTCCATAATGATGTTTTGAATGAGAACTTGAAGCTTAAATGAAATCCTTAGAACCGGAATGAGATTGGGGCACTTAAATTTTGGGTGAAATATTTGTCTAAGTGTTAGATAGGATTTTGCAGGATGTCTTGTATGATATGGGATTGAAAAATGACTAAGTACATGTATTTTTACGCATAGGAAGGCTTAGGCCTAAGACCTCAAAGCTTTAGGCCTAAGACCCCAAATTTTTGACGAGATATTCAATTAATTAAAGTATTTAGTACTTTTTCCATGCATTGCCTTGAGTTAGAATATGATTATTTGAGCAATAACTTGAACAAGAATTTGAGCATGATTTGAGCAAGAAGTTCTTACATTATATTTTGAGCAATTTTCTCAACTTTCACAGGTCAAAATTTTAACTGATTGCCTCACCATGGTGATTTTATTTCTCTTTTTGGTGTTTCAGCAATACATTACATATCCAGCTCCGCTTCATAGAATGAAACAACTGGAATAGCTACCTACATATTGCACACACAGTAAATTTTGATGAACAAGCCCTTAGTATCAATAAAATGTCATTTGTCCTGAAACAAGTGGAGAACTGGAGAAGGTAAATTGATGAAGTGAAAAAAGTTATAAAACAGTCAGTACTTAAATATTCTTTTTGTAACTCAAATTCTTTTTTTTATATTACCTCTCTCTCTAACTAATTTGAAATCTATATTCATTTTGAAGTTCATTTCCAGACACAATTCCAACTTCCAAATACTTTTTCTCAATTTCAACTTCAATCAGATATTGCATTCAGACAGCTAAATATACATTATTTTTCATTTTTTGCCAGGCTTTGACTTATATGTTACTATGTATATTTAGTTAGCAATCTCATTAAGCCACCCCCTGCATATCCCTATTTGGTGCCTATTTTGTTTCTCCCAAAACAACTAATATTTCTTGTTAAGTAACAATGACAATGCTTGATCAAGAAAATATTCCATAACTCAATCAAAGCAAACTAGGAAAAGTAAAGGATCAATCATCTCTCAAGCAAATTGTATTGAGATAACAAAATAAGTTATAGATTAGATTCATCTACTCTTCAATCACAAAGTTTACTTCATAAGAGAATTCCTAAAGAGAAGAGAAGATAAAAACATATAATCACAATACACCAACATACCCATATAGTCCCATACGGGGATCAGGGGAGGGTGGGATATATCCAGACTTTACCTGACTTTTGTGTGGTGGAGATGTTTTTGAAAGGCCCTCAGCTCAAGAAAGACGGTTTTCAATGTCGCAGCAGATGCTTTGTCTCGAGTTCATTTGCTACATTCATCGTATTTCACTGTTACTAAAGTCGTATTAATTAACTAGTTATGTGACTTGAACAAGACTGATGCAACTCTATAGGGTCTCTGACCCTAGTTGCAACATAATCTAGAGTCCTTGCCTCATGTTTCCTTTCAAGGGGACTTATGTTCTTTCGCAATTGGATATTGGTCCCTGTTGAGGCAAAAATTTACATATTATTATTGGAAAGTTTTCACTCTTCTAAGGTTGGTGGTCATTTTGGTTTCATCTAATTTTCATTGGGCTAGTATGCATGTGGATGTGAGAAAAATTGTTTTGGAATGCCACATTTGTCAATAAATGAAGGATTCAAAATCGAATTACCATTTTTGAGGATATTTCTATGGATTTTATTATAGGCCTTTCACAACTTCCCATAGGGCAATGCTATTTGGGTAATTGTGGACGGATTGTCCAAATACAGTTACTTTGTTTCCTTGCCTCCCTATTTTACCAGCCAAAAGATTTTTGATCTCTTTGTTAAGGAGTTTATTCAACCTCATGGTTCTTCTGTAATTATTATGTCTGATCCATACCAATTGTTTATCACAAAATTTTGGAGCGAACTTCATGAACTCCAGGGTACACAACTTTCCATGTGTTGTACTATCATCCCCAATCTGATGGTCAGACTGAGGCACTAAACAAATGTTTACAGATGTATCTCCGTTGTTTTGAGACTAAAAACCCTGCTACTTGGTTTACTCTGTTATCATACGCTTAATTTTGGTGTAATACTGCATGACAACAAAGCTCTAAGATGACCCCTTTTGAGATAGTTTTTGGCCATCCTCCAACTACCATGGTGAGGTATCTTAAGGTTGGAACTTCTATCTCTATCATTGCATCCTCTTTATATGTGCGACTATGACCTTGCTGTCAGTTATCTTTGTGCTTGCAGTGTCATTGAAAGCTTAGTATGATATTTTGGCCCTGCTAACTATACTACTAAGTTAAAAAGCTACAGGTTAGAAGTTTTCTATTGGTAGTTAGAGGAGTTAGTTATCAATTAGTTATACATTGAGAATTTTATTAACTAAAATCTTTAAATAGACAATGTACAATAAGTGATCATTTTGATCAACTCAATGTAGCAGTTCCTCTAGCTCTAATGCATTCTTCTTCTTCCTCCTAGTTATTCTCTTTTTCTTCTTAATCTATAAGTTCCATTAATAGAGTCATCATGGTATAAGAGCCTAGTTCCTTTCTCAGTCTAGATAGATCTAGTGTAGTAGAGTATTCAAGTGATTAGGTTCAATTATGGAGATAGTTGAATCGAGAGTAAGCATTCAGATTAGAGATTGAAGTTCTAATCTGAGAAAATGGCAGACACAGGTTGAATTAGCTCTAGGCCACTTGAAGGTGACAATTGCGACTCAAATACTACATGAACAATGGCTATGTAGCTCTGATGATAGATCATAATCATCCTTTATATCTTTATCCAAATGATACTCCGGCTAGTATGCTAATCTCTCTTCAGCTTACTAGCTCTGAGAACTATGCAATCAGGAGTAGATCTATGTGTATGGTTCTTCTAGGAAAGAGTAAACTAGTTTTGTTGATTGAAAGTTTCTGAAATCTGGCATAGCACCTGAGTTGTTAGATATTTGGGAGAAATGCAATGATGTTGTTTTGTCTTGGATAATGAATGTTGCTTGACCTGGTTTGCTTAGTAGTGTAGTCTACGGTGGTGATGCTTAGGAAGTTTGGTGTGATTTGAAAAAGACATTTGATAAAATCAATAGTGCACACTTGTTTCAACTTAACCATGACAGTCACATACTATTATACTACTCTTAAGGTATTGTGGAATGAACTTGATGCAATCGTGCCCTATCCAGGTTGCTCTTGTACTGAGTCTAAGAAATTCAAGGAGCATTGTCCGCATCAGAGCTTGCTGGAGATTTTAATGTGATTAAATGAATCATTTTTAATAGTAAGAGGCCATGTTCTGATTCGGCCACCACTCCCTAGCTTAAACCAAGCTTTCTCGCTTGTGGTGGATCATCAGAGCCATAGAAGTTTAGCTCAAACTGATCATAATAGCGATTATCCAAGCTTGTGGAAAGTGCTGAATTGTTCTGTCTAAAAGGAGGTAGTGGTTCTAATCAAAGCAACAATAGTTTTGGGCATCAACTAGGAGGTGATGATAATCCCAATAGAGGACAACATGAAGGTAAGAACAGGCCTCAAAAGACTCAAAAACCTCTCATTACCTGTGATTTGTGCGGGTATAGAGGACACACTAAGGAGCAGTGCTTCAAAGTCAAAGGCTATCCACCTAGTTAGAAGTTAACGAATAAGAGTGGAACCTCAAGTTCTTTTGCAAATCAAGTAGACACAGGAACATCTCACACCATAAGGACTACCTAAAATGTGACACCTATAACTTTTTTTACACAGGAACAGTATCATCAAATTCTACAATTGCTAGCCAAAGTAAGTGAAAGTGGAGAACACTCAACTAAAGTAGCTGCTACTGGTAGTATTCTATCTGCCTTGGTTTCTAAATATGTGAAGAAAGTGTGGATCATTGATATTGGAGCCACTAACCAGATGTTATCCAAACTAAACATACCAGACAATGTCAAAAAAATACAAAAATCTGAAATAAGACAGGTTCCTTTACCTACTGGTGAGGTGGCATCAATATCACACACTAGTACCAAATTTATTAGTGGAAAAACTATTGAAAATGTTGTATTCGTCCCTAAATTCAAGTGTAACCTCCTTTCTGTTTCATAACTCAACAAAGAACTTCAATGCATGATTTCATTCTTTCCTAACTTTTGCCTTTTCCATGATTTCTACTGTGGACAGGTCAAGAGGATTGGTAGAGAAGATCAAGGCCTCTACATCCTCAAGGAAAACCTGAACTCTATCTCTCTAAAAAACTCAGCAAGAAGTAGTAAACACTCAACTCTGTCTGTCCATGCATATGTTGATATTATAAAAGTGTCTTTTAATCATGACTATCTAGATAATGAAACTTTACTACCTTGTACTATTTTTCCTTTAGCCAAACAAACTAAACTACCCTTTCCTACAAGTACTCATTCCTCTAAGTATGGGTGACAATTGGGCGGGTTGGGTTAAATTAGAAAGGGTTATAATGGGTCAAGACATCAAACGGGTCAAGACATCAAACAGGTCATGACCCGACCCACCGTATTTTCATGGGTCAAAATTGGTTGGGTCAAAATAGGTTGAGTAGCGGGTTATAGAGCGGGTCAAGATCCAACCCTACCAAACTTTTACTAAGTTTGAGTTATTTTATTTCTTCTTTTCCAATATTATATACTCAATTAAATTATATTTTTTATTATTATGGCTATATAAAACATATCAAATTGAAAAAAAGTATTTTGACAATATTTTAACAACATCTCTCTCGAGTTAATTTGGGTTGGGTACCAACCCAATTTTAAATGGGTTGAAATAGGTTGGGTTGAGATGAGTTGAGCTACTATTTGGCGGGTTAAAACTTCAACGGGTTGGATCGTGTTGGATGGGTTGGGCTTAATGTTGCCAACCCTACCTCTATGTTTGTATTTGAATTGGTACATTGTGATATTTGGGGACATTATAGAGTTCCTACTCATTATAAATGAAGTATTTTTTGACTCTTGTAGATGAATTTTCTAAATTTACCTGGATCTTTCTTATGTCCTCCAAAACTGATAAAATTGTGCTAGTAAGAAATTTCCTTGCTCAAACTCAAAACATGTTCTCAACAAAAGTTAAAACTTTGAGAACTGATAATGGTAGTGATCTTTTCAATCATGAAATCCAGTATCTTTTAGCTACTCTTGGTATTTTTCATTAGTGTACTTGTGTGTATACACCACAAAAAAATGGTGTTGCTGAAAGAAAACACGAAACTATTCTACAAATGGCTAGAGCCCTCAGGTTTCAAGCATCAGTTCCCTTGAGATTTTGGGATGAATGTGTCTCAACTGTTTTATACCTCCTTAATAGACTTCCCTCTAAGCTTCTCAACTACAAAACTCCCTTTGCAGCTCTTTACTCACATCTTTCTTCACTATCTCACATTAAAGCCTTTGGCTATCTGTGTTATGCTACTTGTCCAAATATAATAGACAAATTCTCACCTAGAGCCATCCCAACTGTTATGATGGGCTACTCTCTTTCTCAAAAATTTTATATTGTCTATAACCTACACTCCAAATCTCTCTTCGTTAATAGAATTGTAGTGTTCAAAGCAGATTTATTTCCTTTTAAAGATCTCAAAACCTCACCTAGTAATATTTTTCCTGTCTTAAGTCTACCATGTCAAGACTATCATTCTACTGATACATGTAAAGTACCTCCATTCCTCTAATTGATCAGTCTTCTTCAACTGCTTCATTTGAACCTCCAACTACTCCATATCTCAACCACAAGAACTAAGACTTGCCAATCCCACCACTCAACTAACTAATGTTCCACCACCAGTGCCTCTTAAAAAATCCTCCAAGAAAAAAAAACCACCCTTACGGATTCATGACTTGGTTACTTAGTTTAAAAGTCGTACTTGTAACTTCCCCCTATCAACCTATATGTCTTATAAACAGTTGAATCCACAATATCTTCATGCATTATCAGCCCATTTAATTGTCTCTGAACCTTCCTGTTACAAAGATGCTACACTTGATCCTCAGTGGATTCATGCTATACAACTGGAAATTGCAGCACTAGAAGTTAATGACACCTGGAGTATAGTTGAACTCCCTCCTGAAAAGAAACTAATTGGCTGCAAATGGGTGTACAAGGTGAAGTACAAGTTTACTAGAGAGATTGAAAGACTTAACACTAGGCTAGTAGATAAACGTTTTAGCGAATAAGAGGGCTTGCATTATGGTGAGACCTTCAGTCCTGTTGCTAAAATGGTTACAGTTAGAATAGTTGTGGCTCTAGCTGCTTCTAAAGGTTGGTGCATCTATGAAATGGATGTCCATAATGCCTTTCTTAGTGACGATCTTCTTGAGGATGTATATATGTCTATTCCAGTTGAGTTTGCTAGACAGAAGGAGTATGGTAAGGTCTGCATACTCCATAAGTCAGTTTATAGACTTAAACAAGCTCCAAGTTAGTGGAACCTAAAGTTAACAGAATCCTTGATCAAATTGGGATTTAAGCAAAACCACTATGACTACTCATTATTCACTAGACATGTAGTAACATCCTCATTGTCTTGGTCTATATTGATGATCTTATAATTATTGGAAGCAGTCAAAGCTTTATAAGTTATACTAGAAGGAATCTTTAAAAACAGTTATGACGAAAGATCTTGGGGAGCTCAAGTTTTTCCTTGGGAATAGAGGTCGCCAAATCAAGTAAAGGCATACAAATGGCTCAAGGAAAGATGATCTAGTATAAATAGATGAATGTGGTCTAGGGGAAGCTAATCCTGCTAGTACTCGACTAGGGCAAAATCAAAACTAACATTTGTGAAGTATGATAAAGTAGTATTTCACGAAAAGAAACCTAAAGATTAGATACTACAGGATCCTGAAAGGTATTAAAGACTAGTAGGAAGACTATTATACCTTACAATGACTAGACCTGATCTAGCCTTTGTTGTTGATGTGTTGAGCCAATACATGCATTGTCCTAAGGAATCTCACACAGAAGCTGCACTTAGACTGGTTAGATACATAAAGAAGCCCCAGGACTTGGTCTACTAATCACAGCTTAGACACTAGTCAACTAACTGCCTATTGTGAAACAGGAAGGTCTGTCACTGGGTAAATAGCTATGTTTGGTGGATCACTAATGTTCTAGAAGTAAAAGAAGCAAGAAACATTGTCCAAAAGTTTAGCTGAAGCTGAATTTTAGAAGCATGGCAAACTTTGTTGCTGAAGTCACTTGGATAGCAGGTGTTCAAAATGAGTTACCAGTTAAGATGTATTGTGACAGCAAAACAACAATTTAGATTGCTCAAAATCACATATTCCATGAGAGAACTAACCATATCGACATAGATTCTCATTTTGTAAGAGAAGGAATCTCTTAAATGATGATCAAGACTAAGTTCACTCACTCAGAAGATCAACTAGCTGATATACTAATTAAGACACTGGATCGATCACAACATCATCAGCTACTGAACAAAAATTCAATTCCTGAACTTGTTCAAACCATGAGATTGAGAGGGTATGTTAACTATACTACAGAGTTAACAAGCTACCATGATTAAAATTTGTTGTAGGTAGTTAGAGGAGTTAGATATCAGTTAGTTACACATTGAGAATTCTATTAACTAAAGTCTATAAATAGACAATGTACAGTATGTGATTATTTTGATCAACTCAATGCAACAGATCCTCTTAGCTCTAATGCATTCTTCTTCTTCTTCTTCTTCTTAGTTATTCTCTTCTTCTTCTAAATCTATAAGCTCCACTAATGGAGTCATCAGGACCATCGGCTAAAATCCGTCTTTTATTTCACGTCTCCATTCTTCATAAATGTTTCGACTCTCCTTCTCATCAGATTACTCCAATTGAGCTTTTGGATCAGTCATCTTCTTTGGTTCTTCTTCCTAAAGATGTCACCTAGACCTGGACTATTTTGAGGGGTGGTCACCAAGTTCATCACTACCTTATCACCTGGACGAGTCTTCCATTAACAGATGCTTCTTAGGAGGATTCTCATGCATTGCTGCAATGATTTCTAGATCAGAACCTTGGGGACAAGGTGCGCCTCCATGGGAGGTGGCACTGTAACAAACCCAGAACACAAGTCAGAGTCGCCTAGGTGCGGTACCAGGGATAAGAAATGGCCAACCAATATGTGGTTGCAAATTCCAATGCAAATATATTGGAATAAAGGACAAAAAGCACCCTTGCACCAGAAGGCATAAATAAACCAATAACCAACTAGACTAGACTATGGAAGAACATGCTTTTCATTTTCCTTAGTTATTTTGTTTTAATCTAGAACCATCCTTTTCTACTTTTTCCTTTGTTTTACTTTGTAGTTTACTGCTTTCCCAAAAAGCATGAGATATTCCATTGTAATTTCCCAACTTTGCTGAATATCAGTGTCAACTCCTTACTTTTGCTTTTCAAGAGCATGGGAATAATTGCAACTTATAATAATATTTATATAAATTTAAAATATGGAGTTAATCTCATTCAATTTAGCTTCTAAGATTAGTCAAATTGACTCTCGATAAATAAAAAGTGTCACATAAGTTGGAATGGAGGAAATAGTATTTTTGTTAAATTTGTAAATTAAGTTGCATAGAAGTACTGTATAATTATCTTATTGTTGCAGGAAATTACTAATCCTATGGAATCTTTATCTGACATGTCAATAGGATGAGACAAGAAAATAGTAGCCTAGCATGTGGATCTGGGTCATGTTTGCTTCTCCTCTTTATCTACTCCTCTCATTTTATAGGTATGTGGATCATATTTGTTCTTCATTTTCTATGATCAGCAATAGAAACCAACACTAATGAGGTATTCGAAAATGTATTTAATTCGCCAGTTCCTTCAAAAGGAATTCTTCCAAAAGTTGAACAATTAGCAAGACTATTGTGATCCATAAATATGTTTATAAACAGAACTTCACAAAACTTTCTTAAGTGATAGCTAGCCCCAGAGATCTGTTTGATTAATTACTTTTCAATTCTTCTAAATATTGAAGTGTTGAGCGATTCTGTGGACTTTGAAGAGGATTTGTGTCAGAATCAGAATGTGGATGATGTGAGGGTGCGTCACAGTACAATGTTGGCAATCCAAATAATATTCAACTAAATTGGCATATATTTTCTTGAACTTCAAGATAATTCAAAGCAGAAGTTAGGTCTGAGAGCATCCAAAATATCTCTTCTCAATATCAACATGAGCAAACTTTTGCAAATATTCGTCAACCAAACAACACTGAACTTACTGACGTGCATGGTGAACTAAAATAACATATTCCTGTTGATATTTCAGTTCCACTGCCAACTTGCTTCATACCAAAATAATAAACTGACTAGCTCTTTAATTTTGTATTATTATAATAATATTATCCAAAAATATTAATATTAATGTGAAATTTTAATGGGCGTAAGAAAGTATCAATACTTGCCATGTTTCTTTTTAAGTCGGTATAAGGATAATGGGACATATAGAGAATCCCTAATATAAAAGAATCCATGAAGTCACAAGATTCCAAGTACGAAAAAATTTATAATATGAATGTTGAGTATTCTAATTAGTTATTGTTCTATGGCAGAGAATGTTCAGTTGATGCAAAGAGGAGAACAAGTTCAATTTAGTAACTACAAGTGAAAATTTAAAATCCAAAATAAAAAGCATTATCTTTTGTTAAAGAAGAATCAAAATCTTTTCTTGATATGTTATAACCTTAATTTATTGTTATAAAGGAGAAGAAAACAGCATAAACTCGTTGAGTCCTAGTCGAGATGACTTTGTTCTCAATGGTGATATCCACCTCAAATGAACTACTACTTGAGCAACTTCAAAGAATGCGACCGAGAATAGGGGGAGGGTGTTTCTTTTGGACCTTCAATTGTAGAATATAGAAGTACTCATGAATCATCTATCGACGTAAGTTAATCATCTATCTTTCTCCTAGAATCCGAAATGTGATTGTCCCAAAACCAGAATTTTGCTTACAATCCTCTTGGATCTTCACACATCTTTAATGAAACCACATCTTTGGTTAAATTGTTTTGGAAAGTTGAAGAGAATGAATAGGAAAAATAGTATGTTCTTCTAGTAGTATATCACTATGTTTTCCCTTACCATAAGTGGATCACATAAATTAAGATTTATGTTTCGAATATTTTTTTACATTTCTTATGTTACAAACAATTAATTTGTCTTGTAAAGATGTCAACTTGACAAGTGATGATACATTTGAGGAGCTATAAATGAATCAAAAAATTACTATATGTGAATTTTGTTGGAAATTCTTACAGAAAATACTTCATCATCACGAACATGAATACTTTATCACGAACATCAATACTTCATCATGAGCATAGACACTTCATCACAAATACTTGTAAGACATTGATGTAGCTTGAGGTATGTCAAAAGACATTGTCCTTAAGGATATTTCACCCAATATGGATGCATCCCCAGGATTCAAAAAGTTCTTCTACTATAAAACTAAGAGCTAGAATCTAACAAAGATGTTAAAGTACAAAACCCAACTAAAGAAACTAATTATTAAGAAAAAGCAAAATACTTTTTGTGTTTTCATTCATTTTCTAAAGTAGAATATATCACTATAATATAGGATCACATTTCCAAAGGTTTTAGAATATAATAAAAGGTTAATGATTAGTGACTAGTTAAGAGGAATAAAGTCCAAGTAACAAATTTGTTTCAATTAGAAAAGTTACTGCTATATACATTATTATAGATACAGTAAGGAGCATGTTTAACTAGATTTTGTGAAATGCGTGGAGGAGTCAAGGTCCAAGATTTCCTTGAGAATGGAAACCAAAGAGCAGAAAATAGATACAGTAAGTGTTGGAGAGAATGAAAAAGATATGAAGAAGGAAAAGCTCAGATATCAGATGTTAAGTTACTGCATGATCAGACATGTGTCGTCTATATAAATAATGAAAAAATAGCTGGAAAAACTAAAGAAAAGGAGTAACATAAACTATTATTGTCTCTAATAACTAAACACTAAAAAATAGGAAAAACATAATCAGACTCTGCATAACAGTGCAACTAATTTATTCAACTTAATCCTACTTTTAAGTTGTATTTTGAGATACAACTAATCTCTAGGTTTTGAGGCACTATTTTTAACACTCCTTGACTCAAGGGTAGCAATACCAAGTCCCTTTTTTAGAAACTCAAACCTTCCTCTAGGTAGAGCTTTTATCAAGATGTCAGCGTTCTGAAAATCAGTTTTGCAGTGCACTAAGGATATGTCTCTATTTTATTGTACCTCCCTCAACAAATCAATCTTGATCTTGAAATGTTTAGTCTTTCCATGTGAAACAGGATTATTTTCAATTGAAATTACAACTTGATTATCAACAAATTCAGTGCTCTTCTTCTGCTCCATGTACAAATCTACCAGTAGCTTCCGAATCCAAACAGCTTGATTCACAGCTGACGCAGCTGCAATGTACTCTGCTTCAGCCGTAGATTGAGCTACTATATCTTGCTTCTTTGAACACGAAGAGAACATGCCAGAGCCAAAACTAAAACAGTAACCTAAGGTGCTTCTCATATCATTTGAGCTGCCACCCCAGTCACTATTAGAGAATCAAAGAAACTGAAACTCTGATTTTTTTTTGAACATTATGCCGAAATTTGCAGTACCTTTAACATATATAAGCACGCGATTAGCTACTTGAAAATGAATTTCACTAGCACAATATGTATACCTTGAAAGTAAAATCACAGCACAAAGAATATCTAGCCTCGTTGAAATCAAGTACATTAGGCAACCTATCAGGCTCCTATAAAGTCCTTCATCAACCTTTTCAGCCCCATCTTCTTTGCAAAACTTCTCCTTTTGATTCATAGAAGTTGTTGTGACTTGCATTCTTCCATTTTAAAGTTAATGAGAATTTCTTTAGCATACTTCTATTGGCATAGAAAGATCTCTTGCCTTTTTTGCTGAATTTCCATTCCAAGGAAATAAAACATTTCACCAAGAGTTGTCATCTAAAAAACCTCCATTATTTCAGTCTTAAATAATATGATCAAGTCCAAATTGCTACCTGTAACTAGCAAGTCATCTACATATAAAGAGACAATGGTTAAGACAGAGTCTTCTCTTCTAATATAGAGCGTAGACTCGCTGAGACTTTTTTAAAAGCCTATGCTCAAAATAGGAGTATCAATTCTACTATATCAAGCTCTAGGAGCCTATTTTAACCCATACAATGCCTTCCATAGAGGATATACTTGGTCTTCTTTGCCTTTTATAGAATAACCTTCAGGCTATTCTACAAATATTTCTTCTACAAGGTAGCCATTGAGAAGGTTGATTTCACATGAAGCTGGTGGATATTCCATCCCTGTTGAGTTGATAAAGCTAACAACATTCTTATAATGTCCAAATGAGCGACAGGAGCAAAAGTCTCTAAAAAATCTACTCCAAATACCTGTTAGTACCCTTTTGCAACCAGCCTCGCCTTGTACTTATTTATAGAACCATCAGGATTGAGCTTCGTTCGATAAACCCACTTGACTCCAATAGCCTTCTTGTGTGATGGTTTGTCAACCAGCTCCCATGTATTGTTCTTTTCAATCATTTTGAGCTCCTCCTACATCACATATCTCCAGTTTTCATCCTTAGCAGCTTCCATAAATCCACCTGGTTCTAAAATTGCAACATTACTCGTTATATATATATCAAAAAGTGTTCTTGTGCCATTAACAAGTACATTATCAACATCCTCATCTAGAAATTTTACTTTTTTTGCATTTCATCATCTTCCCAGCTCCAGGTGTCATTTTCCACAAATTTGATATCCTTTCTAACAATGATTTTTGTCATTTTTAGGTTGATAGATCCTGTAGGCTTTTGAGAGACTGTTGTATCCTACAAAAATTCCAGGTTCAGCCTTCTTATCCATCTTATCTTTTTTCACCTGAGGTACATAAGAAAAACAAAGGCAACCAAAAATTTTCAGATTTATTAGCAAAGGTTTGTAACCAAACCAAGCCTCAAATGGTCTCTTCTTCTCCAAGGCCTTAGTTGGCAATCTATTTAGCAGAAAGACTATAGTATTTGCAGCTTCTGCCCAAAATTTCGTTGGCAGTTCTTTCTCATGAAGCAAACACCTTGTGATCTCCATTAGTGACCTATTTTTCCTTTCTACTACTCCATTTTATTGAGGAGTATAGGGTACTATTAGTTGATGCTCAATTCCTGCGTCACTACAAAACTTGTTGAACTTTTCTGAAGTATACTCCGTGCCATTATATGTTCTTATCATATGAATTCAGAAACCACTCTAATTTTCCACAAAAGCCTTATATTTCCAGAATACATCAGCGACCTCAGATTTAAAATTCAAAAAATAAATCAAATAGTGTCTTGTACAGTCATCAATAAAGGAAATATAGTACTTACTACCCTTTAAAGATGACGTTTTCTGAGGTCCTCCTACATCAGAATGAATAAGTTGTAGCTTCTGCTTTTTCCTCCATGATGAATTCCAAAATGGAAGTCTTGTTTGCTTCCCATACTTACAAGCTTCACAAGCAGGCATGTTCTTCTAAAGTCTTGGGAGATCTGCTAGTTGATTTACTTTCATGAAGAGTATAACATCATGATGAAAATGTCTGAGTCTTTTATAGCATAATTCTGAGTTATTTTCCAATTGGACAGCTACTGCTTGCATCTCATCCAACAGGTTCAAGTTGAAACTTCTTCCTTTCATCTTAATCTTGAATATCTCCTTATTATCATCATCTTTAATGAGAACAACTTCAAACCATTTTCAAGTAGCTATCCAATACTTAAGAGATTTTGATCAAGATCGGGAAGAAAAAGAACATTAGTTATAAGTTTCAAAGCTGTAGGGCTTTCAATTGCAACTATCCCTTTTCCTCTTGCATCAAGATATTCTCCATTTCCAATTTTGACTTTGGAAATATAAGATCTATCTAGATCTTTAAGGAGTTCTTGGTCGCTGGTCATATGATTTGTGCATACGCTATCAATTAACAAAGTTTCACAAGCTCTTTTGCTGGCAAAACAAGTCGCTACAAACAATTGCTCTTTTTCATATTCATTTACAACTGCCTTGCTTTCTTCTTGTTGCAATTGTGATTTGCATATCCTCTCCACATGACCTAGCTGACCTCATTTGTTGCACTTGATCTTGCCTCCACTAACATTTCTGTTGAGAGTGACTTGTCTTTTTGTAGTGAGGGCAGGGTGGCTGATTTCCTCCTTATTCATTGTAATTATTACTCGTTATCTGATTTAGCTTGAAAAGCGACTTCAACAGAACATTCTTTCGTCATCATTCTACTTTTCTCCAATGCCTACAAAGCTTTAACAAGTTCAGCCAAAGTAACACTGGGCAAATCTTTAGAGTTCTCTAAAGAAGAAATTGTGGCTTCATATTTTTCAGGAAATGTAACAAAAATCTTTTAAAGAATTCTCTCATCAGTGAAATCATTACCAAACAATCTCACCTTGTTGGCCAAGTTGAGTAATTGGTCTGCATACTCTTTTATAGTTTCTGATTCTTTCATTCTCTTCATTTCAAACTCTCAAATCAGATTCATCACCTGCATATTCTGCACTCTTTCAGTTCCTTGGTATTCCTTTTATAGATACTCCCAAATTTCTGCATCAGACTTTATTTGCATGATTCTGATAAGAATTGAAGGTGATACTGTAGAGAAAAGGCAAGCTTTAGCTTTGGCTTTCCTTGTCTTATTCTCCCTGTAATTTTTTATCTAATTCATTGTTGGCTTATCACCAAGAGGAGCTACTTCATAGTCCTCTTCTACTGTTTCCCATAGA
The DNA here is from genome assembly GCA_011800125.2 of Solanum clarkiae. Lineage (NCBI taxonomy): Eukaryota > Viridiplantae > Streptophyta > Magnoliopsida > Solanales > Solanaceae > Solanum > Solanum clarkiae. The sequence goes on along the minus strand of JAABOM020076497.1, from coordinate 1,606 downwards.
TCCAATGCTTCAAGATGATTCATCATTCTAATTGCCAAAGCTTGATAATTTTCACCATTGAAGACAGGTGGAGTTAAAAAACTAGTTTTAGAATTCGTTTTCTATAAACTATTTAAGATAATAGTTCAAAGAATGGATTTTATAGTTCACTCTCTTCTCACAGGTCCCTCAAGATAGTATGCTCTGATATCAATCTTATGGGGAGAATGAAACAGATATGAAGAAGGAAAAGCTCAGATATCAAATGTTAAGTTACTGTATTATCAGAATAGTGACCACCATATAAATACACAAAAAATAACTGCAAAAACTAAAGAAAAGGACTAACATAAGCTATGATTATCTCTAATAAATAAAGCCTAAAAAATGGAACAACCTAATCATATTCTGCACAACACTACAATTGTTTTATTCAACTTAATCCTACTTTTAAGTTATATTTTGAGATACAACTAATCTCTAGCTTTTGAGGCACTACTTTCAACAGTAAGGAACAAGTCTGAGTAGATTTTTAATAGTAATATATTTATTTTTTGTATTATAGTTAATTGGTCCTCTCAAGGAATTCTTTTGTAATAGCTTCTCAAAAATTACATAAAATATTTAATAAAGAAATTTATTTGTCCAACCTTAAAACTGATAATCTTTTCAATGAGAGGGAGAAAACACATTAGAAACAAAATTCGAAAAGGAGAAGATGGGAAAATATTTGTGAGGAACAGTTTGGTAAACATAATTTTTTTGTAAGAATATTGTCTTGAAAAAGTTAATTATCTGCTTTTGCGTCTTCAAAGAAGCATAAATTTGTAATTTTCTTTTTCACAGCAAAGAACTACTTATGCAATATTTATAATCACAAAGGCATGCAATATATATAACACACAACTAAGAAGAAATAAAAATAATAATAAGCATAAGATCTAGTACAAGATTATCACAAAACAGACATGGAAATAACAACAAAGTTCTCAAAGCTGAAGAAACTAAAATGAAGCAGTCTAGTGAACTGTATTTGGTAACATATCATTAGACCAGCTGATACTCCAACGCATGTATGATAATAGAATAAGCCCCTCTTATGACAAAAGAAACCATTCCATCTACACAAAAAATAAAAGCAAATTATCAGAGAGACCACCAATTTTGGGTGTGCACAAGTTGGTACTTAAACTTTTATAGAGTTGAAAACGTAGACACTTGCATCCTATGTGGCATCTTACATGACAATTCGCATCCTACGTACATGGTATCCTATGTGTGTATCCTATGTATAGTGTCATATGCTTGGTACTCCATGTAGGATGCATGTATTTATTTTAAACTTTATATAAATTTAAGTTTCTACTCCAAAGTTAGAGGGCATAAATAGTAGCTGAGGCAAAGTTGAAGAAAATATTTTTGTATTATGCCTTGTTATTACCTAGGTTCCTATCTTTTGTATTATATCTTTTTCCCTAGCCATAGAAAACGTATATATGCACTAGCAACTATTTAATTATGCAATTCTATCTGGAAATCATTCTCCTTAAATGTCACACCCCAACCTAGGGTCGTGACCAGTGACCGATAGGACACCTAGACACATACTACCCTGAGTTTCCCAATT